>VDFB02152429.1:0-44679 GCA_007258455.2 Sequoia sempervirens
CATAACTCTAATCCATAGCACTAATTTAACCCTAATTGTAGATTCTTAGCTCTAATAGCCAACCCTAGCGAGGCATAATCCTAATCAAGCCCTAGCCCTAGCCTTAAAGTTATGATATAATCCTAGTATCTCTCTTATCTAGAATTTAGGTTTGGAATTATTTTCCTTTATTTTAATTGCATATATTTTTGTTTATTAGATCTTATTTGTGGATATATGCAAATATAATTTTATTTCTACATTCATTTTATGCCTATTTTTTCATGATATTTTAAAATTCATTTTCTAGAATATTAGATCAATCTCACACATATAAATATGAAACCTCAAAATTTTAAAATAATATTCAAGTTTTCCCACTTCAATTTATCATTTATGCTATTTGAATTAAAATATTTTAAATCATACTCTTAATTCATCTAAAAAAGAAAAACAAATTGATATATAAATTTTATTAAATAAATTTTAACTTATTTTGGATTGCATAAATATCTTCTTTATTTTACATTTGGACTATTTATTTACACATATAGTATGTTATGTGGTAAGACTGTATTATCATCACCGACAGAGTGTGCCCTCTCCCCTAATAAATGTTTTTATTTTGCACCCCGCACGACTACTGGGCTTTCTCCCCTAATAATTTTTTTTATTTTGTAGAGGGACAAGTTCGCATGGCCATAGATCAATCGTCATGTGATCTCAGCCGTTCCTCGCCATCCTGCGATGACCCCACCAGTTGATCACGATATCATGGGCAAGCGCCACGTGTACTGGGCCCTCTCCCCTAATAAATGTTTTTATTTTGCAAAGGGACAAATTTGCATGGCGGTAGATCAATCTTCGTGTGATCTCATTCATTCACCACCATCCCGCGATGACCCCACCAGTTGATTGCGATATCACAGGAGAGCGCCACATGTTTCATCCGATGAATCCGAAGGAATGATAAATACTTTGACGTGTCTTTAATACATTATGCCGTGGGTTACTAAAGCAGTTATAAGATGCACGTGTTTTAAATCAACAGAGATGTTATAATCTAGGTAGAAAGGTGCTCGATGGTTAATAACAAGGCTGGCGACTGTGTTGAATGAACATGATTGTCGATGGTTGAGATCCATGGTTGCTCGCCATCGCATGATCAAAAGTTGTGAGTTCTTTATTGATTGCGATATCACGGGTGAGTGCCACGTGTCTCATCCAGTGAAGCTGAAGGAATGATAAATAATTTGATGCGTCTTTAATACATTATGCCGTGGGTTATATTTATTAATGTCTTAATATTAGTTTATAAATTGAACATTAATTATAAATATTTTAAAATCAATTAAGTATTTCAATCTAAAATTTTAATATTTGACATTACAAATAAAATTAAACTAAATTCCAATTTTAAAATCCATAAAAATATTTTATTATCTATTTAGTTTTACTAATTATCTAATACAATTAAATTAAATTAAATTAAAATATTCATTTATATTAATTAAACAATTATTAATTAGGAATTTTAGAATAAATTAAGAAATAAGATCTATATAAAATCAACTTTTCTATTTTTTTTTGTGTCCAAATCATTTCATTTTCTAAAATTATACTAAATTCTAGATATCATAATTAAACAAAAAAATTTATTCTATTCTAATCCTAACCTAGTTAAATGCTAACCCTATTTGGATTCTAAACCTTACTCCTCTAATCTCGAACACTAAATCTAATTATAATTGACCACTAAGCATAATTGAATTCTACCCCTAACCCTAACCCTAACTCTAACTAAACCCTAAACCTAACTCTAATCAAACCCTAACCCAAACCTACTTGATTCATAATCCCAACCCTAACCCAAAACCTAATTGAACTTTAAAACTAACCTTAATTAAGTATTAACCCTAATTGAACATTTATTGAATAGTAGTCCTAATTGTACCATAACCCTAACTTTGAACTACTGTTGAACTCTAATCCTAACCCTAACACTAATTCTTATCCTAATTGAACCTTAACCCCAACCCTAACCTTAACCTTGACCCTATTTAAACCCTTATTGAATTCATAACCCACTGAACCCCCACACTCATCCCTCAACCTAACCCAAATTTCTGAACATTAGGCAGGAGGAGAGACTTGAGGAGGAGAGAGAGAGAGAGAGAGAGAGAGAGAGAGAGAGAGAGAGAGAGAGAGAGAGAGAGAGAGAGAGAGAGAGAGAGAGAAGAGGGTTTAAGGGGTTAAGGGCCTAAGGCAGAGGAGACAGACAGCCCAAGAGAGGAGAGGGGGCAGGAGGGAGGCACTGGCAGAGAGAGAGAGAGAGAGAGAGAGAGAGAGAGAGAGAGAGAGAGGGAGAGGGTTTAAGGGCCTGGAGTTTAAGGGTTAAGGGTTTAGGGTTTATGGTTATGGGTAGAGGGGAGAGAGATAGAGGGATTCAGTCAAAGACAAAACCCCAACCTTAGGATTTTCCCAATACCATAAAAGACTAGTAACATAAGACATGACATGAAAGGAACATAAGACATGATAGGAAAGGAAAAATATTCAACATAAAAACCATCATAAATCATGGTGCTTCAAGGGAACAAAGCATAGTCATGAATAAGAGAAATACCATTAAAGGCTATATGTTTGTCTTCATGTTATCTATGAATTTGAAAAAATAAATCTACATTTGGTGACAACATGACTATAGCCATGAAATGGATTGCAGTGAGATAAATAATATAAATGGTTGTTGCCACTATCGCATTTTCTCTTTGGATAGTCATTACTAAGTCCTAACAAATGAATAGAAAATGGATAGGTATCAATAATATACCTTCATTTGAAAATTCCTAGACTTTTGGTGATCTCATTGAACCAATAAGGAATTGATTAGAAATGATTTCATATCTTTTTGACAAAATCAAAAGGAGGATTGATGTATCCAATTGTAAGAAGAGAGCAATGTCCAAGGGAGGGGTAGTACCATCATCTTAGGTACCACTACTACAAGATGATAAATGACAATCCTTGTGTTTGTATGCATGGAGGTCCTAAAGCATACTTTGGGTAAGGTGAATTCATGGCATCTTGGGATTGTGTTGTTATCTCATGCACTCCAAATAGCTGATAATGTCGATGAATATCTAGTTCTATTCGATATTATCCTATTATGTTGAGCTATTAAATGAGATTATTTGTAATTGTTAATGTTGTTTATGGTATTGGTGTAGAGGTTGTAAACACATTAAGGGATCACCCTCTTGGGTCTTGTAGAGCCCAAAGTGTAGGAGGCTTTTTTAAAGTCCTTGTCAACTGGTCTAGGTCCTTCGAGTTGCCCTTGATTGGGATTGGAAATTCCATAGGTAGATTATAAGACCAACCTGGTTACATTGTAAAACAAAACCAACACTTCCCTCTACCCTTAACTTGAGACCCTAAACCCTAAACCCTTAAACCTTAAACCCTTAAACCATCTACCATCTACCCTTAACCCCCCTCCCTCTATCTCTCTTCCACTCCCTCCTCCTCTCTCTCTCTCAAGTCTCTCCATCCTACCCCCTCTCCCTCTCTTAGGTCTCTCTCAACCCTTAACCCTCCCTTCCTTTATCTCTCTCTCTCTCTCTCAAGTCTCTCCCTCCTAGAACCACTCCCTCTCCGAGGTCTCTCTCTCTCTCTCACTCACTCACTCTCTCTATCTCTCTCAAGTATCTTCAATATCCTACCCTCTACCCTTAACCCTCCCTCCCTCTATTTGTCTCCCACTCCCTCCCTCTCTCTTTCTCTTAAGTATCCTATGAAAAAATTTGTTGAGAAAAAGATTGATCCTACTCATACTTGTGATGAAGCTACTTTGGAAATTGCAACCTTAGATGAACATATTACAAGCTCTCCTAATATGGTAGACAATATGGAATGAGAGAATGTGACCTTATAAATAACAAATAATCAAATACAATCTCACCTAATCTCTCCACTATCAATAATCAAACACATTCAACCATTAATAACCCCCTTAGTTGTGATGAAGTTATTTTGGATGAACCAAACCTTACTTGTCATGAACATGTGGTTTTTTTTTCTCCTAAAAACTCTCCTTATAGGGAGGAGACTATGCACCAAGACAAAGATAATATCCCCTTCAAAGCCAATGAAAAATATCACTTGATAAGGGATGTTAACAATGTGCAACCTCAACCCAAACCTAAACTTATCCTTTACCCACCATTGCATCCGCTTCATCCTTCCAATCAACCTAAACACACCCTTTCTCCCCCTTCACCTAACCCTTCACCCAAACCAAAACTTATTGTTTATCCACTTGACCATCCACTTCATCCTAATAATCAACCTCAACATACCCTTTATCCTCCTAATGATGATGTATTGCAAAAATCTAGTAATGATACTGTTGCTCATACATATAACACTCGGAATAATCTGCAACCACCACAACCAACTCCAACCTCTTTACCTTTACCCAATCTTCCTAGTGATTCTCATTACTTCTCACAAACAAAGGAGTATGACCTTATTGAACAACTAAAGAATACTCTTGCCAAGATTTCCCTTTGGGATTTACTTTAGAATCCACCAAATTACAACCATCTTCTTCAAACAACCTTAAAAAAAAATGAAGCTCCTCATGGTACAACTCCAAATGATGTGGCAGCTCTCATCCCAAAAAAAAATATTGACATTACTTTCCATCAACATGAGATCCCTCCTTTGGAGTTACGTAATCAATATGACACCTTTATGATAATTGCTCGATTCAATCGCATAGGTATCAAACACACTCTCATATATTATGGTTCTACCCTTAATGTGTGTAGTGTGAGTCTCCTTGATCAATTAAAAGTTGATAGGTCACAAATAAAACCTGATTTTGTCTCTATTCGAGGATTTGAAAATATAACAAAATAACTGCTCGGTGTAATCACTTTGCCTATTATAGTAGGGGTGGTTACTTTGCAAACTCCTATCCATTTCATGCTTCAAGATCTTTTGTATAATCTTCTTTTAGGCCGACCATGGATTCATGAGATGAATGCAGTGCCTTTGATCCTTCACCATATAATGAAATATGTCTATAACAATAAGATTTATCAAGTTGAAATAGACCCCGAGCTTGAAAGTTGTTTGCACCTTGAAAAAGGAACTACAAGTCCTCTAAAAACATTAATTCCAACATCCGATATAGATCCTTTTCAAATTGAACACAATGAAATAGAATCAATATCTAAATTATTTGGTGATAATTGGGGAACCTTAGAATTCACACCCTCGTTTATGGGTGAATATATATTTTCACAAAAGCTAGATGAGACACAAAGCCAACCAATTATCACATCAACAAAACATTCAAACAACCTCTTGCAAGTATCCACCTCAACCAACTTAGAAAATGTCACAAGCTCTACAAAATCCCTTGAGGGCCACAACAATGAACAACCACCTGATTCCAAAGTAATGCAAAATCTTTATGGAAAAGCACATAAAATCATGAAACAACTTGGGTATAATGGAAAAGGTTGTGGTGCTCGAGAATAAGGTATCTGCAATCCTATAGAACCTAACACACAACAAACAACTCATGGTATTGGTTATTTTCCTTCATCCAACATCTATACTATCACACTAGACTCTTCCAAGACTCCTCTTTATCCACATCAATAACGTTAATTTCTGCTCCTTGCTATGCCATAGTTGTAGGATAATAGTATACTCACTATTGCAAGTTTTTCATCTGTTGCAAGGGGCAACTCACCATCATCCATTCTAGGCTCACCAATGTCCTACACTCAATGGGAGGAAAAGGGTTAGACAACCTTATCCCCATATCTCACTTGTCATTGTTTCTTTTGACTAGTTGTTAACCTTTCATGAACATTTAAGAGAAAGCTTGAGATGTGGACGACATGTCTTAAGATTAATTGGCATGATGTGACATACTCCCGTAGGGATTTCCAAGTTGGCTCTCATGTCTTGTTTTATTTTGCATTCTCTTTCTTCTTCTACTTTAAAGAATTTTTTCACGAATGATGTGTAGAAATTACTTTAAAGTGGGGGGCATACAATAGCATAAATCATTTACAATCTTTGTTCTTGGTGTAGCCTTTTCATTTATATGACGTGTTTGTTACTTTGTGGATGACATTGGGTGTGATGTCTTTCATAAGTGTGATCTTTCATAGCATATTTGTAATGCCTGCCACAAAACCCTAGAGAATGCCACACACAAATGGAAGTGAACAATTTTTTTTTAAAAGTGTAATTAAACAAGTAAAGTAAACTACACTTACACATACATTCTCTAAGGTATGTGATGACGCTTGCTTACAATACCCATTACTAAAAAAAGTTACTAAGCATAACTTATATTTATTACTCATGAATTAAAGATCATACATCCAAAACATGAAAATACATCATTTAAGCTATAAAGTACAAAAATGAACCCATTCACACATTAAATTTCTTTAATATTACAATTAAAACTCTCATTTCCAATAGATTTAGTTTATACAAAAGTGTTACAATTACATAGAACAAAGTTTCCCCTCAAATAAAATTGAGGAGTAATACAATTACAAATTACAAGGCATCTAACAGATACAAGTGAGAACATAAAAGAATTACAAATTTACTGGTACACATGAGCTCTCCAATCAGGAAGTACCCGCCATCACGAACAAGAACTGGGGACCCAATGGTGTATGGAGCACGTTCCACCCAACCAAGTGGTACCCAAAGGCCCACCCCCTGTGCTAGGAGATAGTAAAAGAGCTTCCTAGGAAAAACCTACAACCTCTAGACATAGGCAAAAACAATATTAAACTACACAAGTACAATACTAACAAAATGGTTACAATGCTTCAAGATAACAACGATCAACTAAATAGTACAACAAATTGACTGACGATTGTCATAGAAAGAGTGTCACACATAATTTATTATGAGTTACCCTAGCTCAACCTCCCTAGGCTACCGGACCCCCATACAAACTATGCTTCTCATCTAATATCAAGCCTTAACAAGCGCATGAGTCATGAGAGAGGCATTCATTATCTTAATTAGTTTGAAATTTTTTCATTAATTCCTTTTTAAGTTAGCACTTGATTAAACCTAAGTGAGTTACCTTGGCACCCCTTTGTGTGTCAGACCCCCACAAAGAGCCACTCTCCTACTGACAACCTAAGGAATCAATTCCACTAACATTGGGTAAACTAGGTGAACATAACCAATTACAAATACCAACTTAATAACAATGTACAACACAACTTGTTCATAGAACCAAGTGACCATACTTGATAAAATACCACGTGCCCTACCCAAGTTATTTCAAAGCTAAATCGACATAAGTTACAATCCCCAACTCAAGGAAACATATCTGGAAGTCTTGCATAAAGAAATAACTCAATTTTCCCACAACGAGAATAAGAGAAAACACAACATTAAAAGAACAATTACAGGGAACATATTATTCTAACTTTAAGATTTCCTAAATCCAAATAATTTAATAATACATCGTTTGCGAATACCCAAGGTAAATAAAATTACATTTGCAAAATTAAGAAATTTTAAAACATTAGTTAAATTCCCTTTTCCTCAATTACACATAATGATCAAAATTAATTTTCTTTTAAAAAAAATCATTTTATTATAAAATGAATATTTGCATCAATTATAATAAAATAATCTTAAAATAATTATATTTACACATGTACATATTATTTAAATATATATTTATAAATTCAATTTAAATTCAAAATCCTTTAAATCGAATCCAATTATCTACTAATTAAATATGCAAATAAAATATACATATATATATATATTATATTAATATATATATATATATATATATATATATATATATATATATATATATATATATATATATATATCTATATTTATATAATATATATTATTAATAATATATATAATACATATATATATATAAATATAATTTATATTATAAAAAAAAAACATTTAAAAAAAAGTAATCTCCACACCTAGGCAAGGGACGCAGTCCACCCTGCTGGGGCTGTTGTGGGCGGCTACCACATAGCCTCCCAAAGTGGGGGAAGTTGTGTTGGGCAGTGTAGCTTCCTGTGAAGGAAGCGACTATGGGGGTAGCGCCCCCAGCCAAAAAACATTAATTTTTTTTTAACAAAAATTCTCCTACAAAATAAAATTCGTCGTACAACAACTACATGGGTTTTCCCCAAGTCATTTTTTTTACAGAAAATTTCCAAAATGCCACCAAAATTATATACATAAATAATATATGTATATATATATATATTCTCAGAATATATATATATATATATATTTATTTATTTCCATTTTACAGTCAAACTGGGCAAATTTTCTACATAAATAACTATAGCAAAAGAATTTTCAAATACAAATTTTTAATTTCAATTTCTAAATTGTATTGGAAAAATAAACTTAAATCCAAACACAAAAATTTATATGTTTTCCTTTTGTTTCCTCTCCCAATTTTTCTATTGTAAGAGTTTGCTTCCCTACAAAGATCTAAATTTTTCCATAATTTTCAATAGAGGTTTTCAATTTTGTTTACAAACAAGATTTTTAAAAATTCACAAGCATTAAAACATCCTTTAAAAAAATCAAAGTTTCTAAAAAAAATAAAGCAATTAAAGGAACCTGTTTTTGTTGAAGAAAATGAGAACCGGAGTTGAGCTTCCTTGCAAAATCCAATTTTCTAGAATTTCTTCCAAAAAATGCACTTCCAAATCCAAAAATATTTTTCAGACAAGAAAACCTTCCTCTTTTTTTAATAGCCAAATTTTCCTCCATTTTTTAACAAGATTTTTCAAAAATATAAATATCCTCTCATTAATTTTTCAACACTTAGTCAAAATTAGAAATATCTTTTTCAACCACTATAGATATTTCCTTCTTATGCATTTACAAGATATTTTGTATTTTAATAATTTAAAACACAATTTAATTTCAAAATAGATTTAAATCATTTAATCTATGCACTTTACAAATACAATTAAACTATTCACTTAATAAATTTAATTGATTAATTTATTTACTCAACAACTAAATTTATTTAATTAAATTATTTACTTAATAAATAAATTTAATCACAGAGATTAAATTACTTTACCAAATAAATTAAATTTAATTAACTAAATTAAATTAAAAGATTTTAACAACTTTACTCTAAATAAATAAATAACATTTAAAATATACAATCATTAATTTTCACATATAATTTCCACCGATAATAACTTATCAAAACATCAAAGATGACATGACTCAACAACAAACCAGACACAAACTGATGACACACTATGACAGGGTTGTAGTTTGACAAGGGAACGCTGTTACTATCTCCCAATCAACAATACCATTGGAATATGGACACGATTAGAGCTGTGAAACTAGGTGGAGACGATGTCCTATACCTACAATCCTATAATCAAGACGAATGTCGTACATGGATAAAACATAACAATCACACCATGAAGAGAACTCGTGGAATCACAGGGCACTAGCAAGTGAGTGATGCAATCCTGTCCTCTTCACCATTGTAGTGACATCAAGACTGATGAAATTAAAGCATCATAAATCAAGAAATGAGCATATATCAATATCAACAACTATACTATTCAAAATCATAACCATCTATATAGTGCATCATCTCATCACAATATAACATCCACATCGCTCTAAAGCCAACGATCATAAAACAATAACAAAGATCTGAGTCTATCAAAATAAACACACTGTCTAACAACATAGAAAACCAGAGGGGTGCTACATTCCCCCCTAGAACCAAGCTTACTCCTAGAAGCCTTTGAAAAAATAGGGATAGAGCTCCCTCATCCTACTCAGTATCTCGATCCTCTAGGATCAACTCCTGACACTGAAGGAAAAACTACACCAGATGCTCGACTTGATGGTTATCCACCATAGTAAGTACCCTATGTGATCTGCCTGCATCTCCTACTGTGGGCTTTGAAGCCACCAACCTCTGACTAAAGCCAAAAGTTCCTTGCTGAGGACATTGTTGAGCAAAGTGGCCCTGCTGACCATAAGCGAAACATTCTGTCCCTCTACTAAATCCCTGAATACCTAGAGATACACTAGGTCATGGAAAACCACCTCCAATAAATGTTGACTGAGAACTCTATGTATGTTGATCGTAATGATGATGACGAGCTTGCATCCAACTCTGATCTCTCTTCTTCTGATTCCAACTACTACCATGTTGGGACTAAGAATTCTATTGCCTTGATTGTGAAGGTTGTTGCTACTCACCCTTAGCGGGTGCCTGATGCCCCTGAGAAAAGCCCACAGCCTGAGATTGACCACCCCGAGATCCAACACCAATGGAAGGTGCACTGCCAAACTGAACTCCCATTTGTCCACCTAAAACCATAGCTAAATTCTCCTCAACAATACGAGCCTTATCCACAACTACCTCCATGGTCTTCCACTTGAATACTTGAACTCCACCACTGATCTAGGCATTTAAGCCCCTAATGAAATGTTGTACAAGCATACCCTCATCATCTTCGATGCTCACAAACTGATTGAGCTCGTAAAAATGATGCTCATACTGTTCCATTGACATATCCATCTGTCACAGAGCATGAAACTCATCTCCACAACACTGTAAAAAATGGTTAGAATTTTTTTTGACTCTGAACCTCTCTAAAAAAAAATCCCAAGATATAGTACTAATATCTATATGGAGCTTCTACTCCAACCTCCACCAAGTAGATGCAAAATCCCTCAAGTGCATGATTGCACATCTAGCCTTGGTGTTGCTACCATAAGGGTGCATAGAAAAATACCGATCTAGATCAATCAACCATGTCTCAGCCACTAATCCGCTACCTAAACCATCAAATATAGGCATACGGGCTCTGAGTAAATCTCTCATATGAGCAGCTATGTGTACCTCCAATTGCACTGGTACCACTCTCTCACCAAAATTAACTTGATCTCTATCCTATTCTGGCCCAAGATGAGCAAGAGTCTCCTCTAACAATCGACGCAACTAAGCACCCTTGATCCCTAGTGGATCCCGATTCTATTCACCATCTCCTGGAGCATTCTGAGAAGCTTGATGTTCCTAATTTAGATCGTGAGGAACATGGGGAGTAGATTCATGTTGAATACTTCCGTGACTGCCTTCATGGCCATGATCACAAACTCTACCTCGAACTCGCCTAGGTGGCATGATCTTGGACAGACACATACCATAACATAAGACAAGGTACGCAAACTTAAATCCTATGCCACTAAAAACTTAGTGGGTTCCACATTATCCCAGAGCACCCAGTGTTTAAACTTGGGCTCTGATACCATGTGTAACACCTACCACAAAACCTTAGAGAATGCCACACACAAATGGAAGTGAATAATTTTTTTTTTAAAGTGTAATTAAACAAGTAAAGTAAACTACACTTACACATAAATTCTCTAAGGTACGTGATGATGCTTATTTACAATACCCATTACTAATAAAAGTTACTAAGCATAACTTATATTTATTACTCATGAATTAAAGATCATACATCCAAAACATGAAAATACATCATTTAAGCTATAAAGTACAAAAATGAACCCATTCACACATTGCATTTCTTTAATATTACAATTACAACTCTCATTTCCAAATGAGATAGTTTATACAAATTTGCTACAATTACATAGAAAAAAGTTTCCCCTTGAATACAATTGAGGAGTAATACAATTAAAAATTACAAGGTATCCAACATATACAAGTGAGAACATGAAAGAATTACAAATTCATTGGTACACATGAGCTCTCCAATCAAGAAGTACCCGCCATCACGAATAAGAACTGGGGACATAATGGTGTATGAAGCACCTTCCAACCAACCAAGTGATACCCAAAGGCCCACCCCTTGTGCTAGGAGATAACAAAAGAGCTTCCTAGGAAAAACCTACAACCTCTAGACATAGGAAAAACAATATTAAACTACACAAGTACAATACTAACAAAATGGTTACAATGGTTCCAGATAACAATGATCAACTACACAGTACAACAAACTGACTGACAGTCGTCATAGAAAGAGTGTCACACACAATTTGTTATGAGTTACCCTGGCTCAACCTCCCTAGGCTACCAAACCCCCATCTTGGGTTACCTTGGCTTGCCTCTACCGACTGTCGGACCCCCATACAAACTATGCTTCTCATCTCATCTCAATCCTTAACAAGTGCACAAGTCATGAGAGAGGCATTCATTATCTTAATTAGTTTGAAAGTTTTTTATTAATTCCTTTTTAAGTTATCACTTGATTAAACCCTAAGTGAGTTACCCTGGTGCCCCTTTGTGTGTCAGACCCCCACAAAGAGCCACTCTCCTATTGAAAATCTAAGGAATCAATTCCACTAACATTGGATAAACTAGGTGAACATAAGCAATTACAAATACAAAATTAATAACAATGTACAACACAACTTGTTCATAGAACTAGGTGACCATACTTGATAAAATACCACATGCCCTACCCAAGTTATTTCAAAGCTAAACCAACATAAGTTACAATCCCCAACTCAAGCAAACATATTTGGAAGTCTTGCATAAAGAAATAACTCAATTTTCCCACAATGAGAATAAGAGAAAGCACAACATTAAAAGAACAATTACAGGTAACATATTAATCTAACTTTAGGATTTCCTAAATCCAAATAATTTAATAATACATTGTTTGCAAATACCCTAGGTAAATAAAATTACATTTGCAAAATTAAGGAATTTTAAAACTCATACTTAAATTCCCTTTTCCTCAATTACACATAATGATCAAAATCAATTTTCTTTTAAAAAAATCATTTTATTATAAAATGAATATTTGCATCAATTATAATAAAATAATCTTAAAATAATTATATTTAAATATAAATATACATTTAAACATATAAATATTATTTAAATATATATTTATAAATTCAATTTAAATTCAAAATCTTTTAAATTGAATCCAATTATCTGCTAATTAAATATGCAAATAAAATATACATATATATATATATTATATTAAAAAAATAATAATATATATATATATATATATATATATATATATATATATATATATATATATATATATTTATAAAAAAAAACCAAATAAATATAAATATATATATATATATATTTATATAATATATATTATATATAATACATACATATATATATATATAAATATAATTTATATGATTAAAGAAAACATTTAAAAAAAAGTAATCTCCACGCCCAGGGGACACAGTCCACCCTGTTGGGGCTACTGTGGGTGGCTGCCACACAACCTCCCCCTGTGGGGTGGCTGTGGTGGGCAGCGCAGCTGCCTGTGAAGGTAGCGACACTGCCTCCATAATGGCCTCCCCATGGGGGCAGCTGTGGGGGTAGCGCCCCCAACCAAAAAACATTAAATTTTTATTTTAACAAAAATTCTCCTACAAAATAAAAATCGTTGTACGGTGACTACAAGGGTTTTCCCCAAGTCAAATTTTTTACAAATTTTTTTCCAGAATACCACCAAAATTAAATACATCAATAATATATGTATGTATGTATATATATTCTCTCTCTCTCTCTCTATATATATATATATATATATATATATATATATATTTCTATTTTACAGTCAAACTGGGTAAATTTTCTACAAAAATAACTACAACAAAAGAATTTTCAAGCACAAATTTTCAATTTCAATTTCTAAATTGTATTGGAAAAAAAAACTTAAATCCAAACACAAAAATTTATATGTTTTCCTTTTGTTTCTTCTCCCATTCTTTCTATTGTAAGAGTTTTCTTCCCTACAAAGATCTAAATTTTTCCATAATTTTCAACAGAGGTTTTCAATTTTGTTTACAAAAAGATTTTAAAAAATTCAAAGCTTTTAAAAAAAATAAAGCAATTAAAGGAACCTGTTTTTGAAGCTTGAAGAAAATGGGAACTAGAGTTGAGCTTCCCTGCAAAATCCAATTTTCCAGAATTTCTTCCAAAAACTCCACTTCCAAATCCAAAAATATCTTCCATAGAAAGAAAACCTTCCTCTCTTTTTAACAACCAAAATTTCCTCCATTTTTTAACAACAAGATTTTTCAAAAATATAAATATCCTCTCATTAATTTTTTAACACTTAGTCAAAATTAAAAATATCTTTTTCAACCACTATAGATATTTCCTTCTTATGCATTTACAAGATATTTTGTATTTTAATAATTTAAAACACAATTTAATTTCAAAATAGATTTAAATCATTTAATCTATGCACTTTACAAATACAATTAAACTATTCACTTAATAAATTTAATTGATTAATTTATTTACTCAACAACTAAATTTATTTAATTAAATTATTTACTTAATAAATAAATTTAATCACAAAGATTAAATTACTTTACCAAATAAATTTAATTTAATTAATTAAATTAAATTAAATTAAAAGCTTTTAACAACTTTACTCTAAAATAAATAAATAACATTTAAAGCATACAATCTTTAATTTTCACAAATAATTTCCACTGATAATAACTTATCAAAATATCAAAGACGACATGACTCAACAACAAACCAGACACAAACTGACGACACACTATGACAGGGTTGTAGTTTGACAAGGGAACCCTGTTAATATCTCCCAATCTATAATACTATTGGAATATGGACATGCTTAGACCTATGAAACCAAGTGGAGATGATGTCCTGTACTTGCAATCTTGTAATCAAGATGAATGTCGTACATGGATAAGACATAACCGTCACATTGTGAAGAGAACTCATAGAATCATAGGGCACTCACAAGCGAGTGATGTAATCCCGTCCTCTTCACCAATACAATCACATCAAGACTGACGAAATTAAAGCATCGTAAATCAAGAAATGAACATATATCAATATCAACAACTATGCTATTCAAAATCATAACATAAAACATAACCATCTGTATAGTGCATCATCTCATCATAGTATAACATCCACATCCCTCTAAAGCTAGCGATCATAAAACAATAACAAATATTTGAGTTTTTCAAAATAAACACACTATCTAATAGCATAGCAAACCAGAGGGGTGCTACAATATTACATTCCTCTTGGTGGTTGATGTGACGCACTTCATCCCCTAAGTTGTGAATTTACTATTGTTTGATTGGTCCTCTCTTGGAGACATTAGACACAATTTTCCCTAAGTGATTGACCTTACATAAGCTGAACAAGACTCCTTTGAACAAATATTTCACATTAATTTTTTGCATTTTTCATTTTTCACTCTCATTCGACCACCTTTCATAACACAATTTGCATGCCTATGGAGCCATCTTACTTGTTTGGCCACCTTGCATAACACAACTTGCATGCTTGTGGTGCCATCCTATTTTTTTCATGAGTTCTCAATATACGGATTTTTGCTTGTCTCATGAAGCTAGAGCAGACAACCATTTCCTTTTTCTTTGTGGCACCTTGTTAAAGTTATTAGGAGATATAACTTTGGAATGTTGAGTGGGAATCCCAACTAGTAGCATGAATTTCCCTGTAGCCACTTTTGTAAGTGCATGCCAACTTGTGTATGTTACTCTTTTCTTTTTATGTTTTTGGCCCTTTTGACACCACAGATGACCTGAAAGTCTGTGGGCCTAGAGTGAGTACATGTTTTTCATCATGTTTTATTTTCACCTTACCTTAGTATGATTTTGTATCTTGATGGTTGAATTAGGATCTTCAATCCTGGGGGCTTGGTCACCTCCTTTGATATTTTTCATTCTTTGTCATCTGTATCAATACATGTGGATCTCTCTTGAATGTCTACTTTAGTGTGAGTTTGAAGAAAATTCATCCTCTCACTAAAGTGGGGGCTAAATGTGTTATAGAAAAAATGACCCTTTGCTTGACATGGGATTAATTCATGATAATCGGACTTAATGAAGCCTTGACTCAGGTGTTGTGAGGCATTTTATGCATCCACACTAGGCCTTGGACCCTTCCACATTAAATAAAATGTGTTTATTGATGTCTTGTAAAAGTGTTGTAAGATACTTTCATGCTTTTCTAGACTTAATGAACCTATTTCTTCCTAATTCAACATGTTTAATCACATAATCACATTAATTTAGAAGGCTTTTAACTTAAATTTAATGATAAACTAGTGTTATAATGTGTCTTGCATGTTCACATTGGTTCTTGTGCCTTCCTACACTATTTGGACCTCATTTTAGTATTGTAAAGTGTATTTAATTACACTTTCACATTGAATTATGTGTCCCAAGCCCTATTTGACATTTACATCATCATTAATAGGCCCCTTTTAACCTATATTGTGTATCTCAAGGCACACTTTGATCAAATACCTGATAAAATCATCATATAAACCTAATATATGCATTCCCCAACAACCCAGCTGACAAATGGGCCCCTCTGGGACTAATTTTCCCAAGGTGACGAATGAGTCCCATTTGGGAAAATTTTGACTTTTGAGCAAGAAAAATTAGGTTTTCAGTTTGATTTTTCTTCATGTTGGCCTTGGGGATCCAATTTATGGGAAAATAAGGTGAATTACCTATAAAATCAAGTTTCTAAACCCTAAATAATGACCATTATTCATTATTCATCCATCATTCTTCCATTTCAAGTCAAGCAAGCTAGGGTTTTATCTTTCTAAGTCATTAAGATAGAAATTTCTAGATATTCAAGGGTTGAATCTTCATGTAGTGTGTCAGAAATTCAAGATCAATTATCATGGCAAGGTATTAATTCCTTTATTTCATGTTCATGCTTCATTACATCATTTCTTCATTTTGGTTTAATTACCTAAAAGGGGTTTGACCAAGGAAAACCTGTATCCTCTAACAATCAACAAGTTTTCCCCTCTTTAATATGTGATTGTAGGTTTGTAGATTGAAGAAAAATGTCAACAATGAGAAAGTTGCAAATGTTGTCAATGTTGTCATGAAATGCTGTCAAGAATCACAAAAACTCAGATCTAGGGAAAAATATCCATCCAATTTGCATGAAATAAATGGGAAAGTGATTATTTCATCCATCTTTAGAGCCTTGCAAAGTTTCATTATGAAATTCTACTCCTAGGACACTTTTCAACAAAGCTAGACTTGTCCTCCAATAATGGCGAATGAGTCCCAAAATGGAAAATGAGTCCCACTGGGCCTACAAATCAACAATTTCAGAGTTTCAGAGATATTTCCAGTCTTAAATATATTTCCAAGTACTTATCATTTACATGCTTTCCTTTTTGTTTGGTTTTATTTGCATTTTAGACCATTCTTTAGGTATTTTTACATTACCCAATGTGTTTTCAAACAATTCATATTTCATTAGTTTTGCATATTTAATCAATCAATTTTATATTTTTGGTGCATCTAGATTATTGCATTTAGATATAATTTCATCATACATATCTTAAATTGAGTGAACCACCTAGATTTTGGGTGTGGGATCTATCTCTTTCCATTAGGTGAAAGACCCTAATTGAGTAGAAGAGACAGCATTCCTAGTCTCTAAAATCTACGATTCACAACTAATTACCCAAAAAACCCATGGTTCAATGAAGAGTGAAAGATAACAAAAATAAAAATTGGTGAGAGTGGAAGGACCACAAAAAATAAGAGAGATTATGAAAAGATGATACAAAGCAAAAAATAAAATTATGTGAGCACAAGAAGGCTAGAGCTGATTTCCCTTGGAAAGAACAACCCTAAGAAATTATAGAAGGAGCTACAACAAAAAAGAAAACAAGTGGAAAATAATATTACAAGCTCTCAATGGTTGGAATATGCAAAGTTATTGTATGAGAGGGAACAAGATAAACATAGACCTCCAACAATCAAAGATACCACTGAACTTTTCACCATCAAAGTTATCAATCAAGGAATAAAGAGGTTGGTTGGGGGAAAAGCACAAGATATAGATGGGCTACAAGTAGAATTCTTAAAATGGGGTATTGAGATCCTTGCATCTTGCATCAAGGACATATTCAATAAGGTTATTCAAGAGGGCTTTCCAAAAGGGTGGACGACTAGTGTTGTTATTCCCTTATTCAAATGTGGGGACACTAATAACCCTTCAAACTATAGCACTACTATGATTAATCCGCTTCTTGGAAAACTTTTTGGAAGCATGATTGAGCACAAAATTAGTAGTTGGGCTGAGAAAGAGGGCAAAAGAGCAGAGGGTCAGGTTGGTTTTAGACCGAAACATTCCACTATGGATCATGGTATTACTCTCAGATTTTTGATTCAAAAAATATGGAACATTCAGGGGGAGGCCTTTTGCTGCTTTGTGGAATTTAAAAAATCCTTTGACACAGTGTCACAGGACAAGTTATGGAATAGAATGGAGGAACTAGGAGTGCCAAAGGTGCTTAGAGTGGCTATTCATAGGCTGTATGAGTAGGTTAAAGCTAAAATCAGAACCAATGAAGGTATGTACGAGTGTTTTGGCAGTGACATTGGGGTCAAGCAAGGTTGCCCACTTTCCCCAACATTATTTGGGTTGTACATTGACAAGCTAGAAGAGTGGATAAAAAAAGTTGGTGGGGAAGGTATTCAATTGGCCAATAATGTAATAAAGCTACTCTTGTATGCCGATGACCTCATTTTGATTGCTAAAACAACACATTAGCTAAGAATTTTTTTGAAAGCGCTTGAATCCTTTTGTAAGGAAGTTGGGATGCAAGTGAATACTAGTAAAACTAAAATAATGATCTTCTCTCTGTGAAGGAAAAAGCAGCAAATTAACTTTATCTTTGAGGGAAAACCGCTGGAAATTGTGGATGAATACAAATACTTGGGGCTATATTTTCACTACAAACTCAGTTGGGAAACTTGTAGAGCTAAAAGAATATAGGGGGGTTGGAAAGTGCTTTACTCTCTACAAAATAGGTGTAGAAATGTTGAATTATGGGATTGGAAAACCAAGAGAATGTTGTTTGGCTTACTTGTGACCCCAGTGGTTCTATATGGGTGTGAAATTTGGGGCAAAAAAATGTTAGATCAGAAATGGAGTCAAGTGGAAAGAATTCAAAAGCATCTAATTTTTATCAACTTAAACTCAAAACTGCAATACCTTATGATATTTTATTGGCAAAGATAGGCACCTTCCCCTGGGAAGCTTCAACACTGATTCAACTACTAAGTTACCTATAGAAGGTCCAAAATATGGGGAATCACCGGTGGCCTAAGTTAATTGTTGAGGAGTTGGATAGAAGAAAGAATGCATGGATGAAATGAAACAAAAAATGGATGGAAAAGTGGGTTGTAAATATGCATGATTGTCCAAGTACAAATGAAGAAATAAAAAAAATATGTGAAGAAAAAATTCAAAGATGCTATATGGACAAAACACTTAGGGAAAAAAAAGGATTACTATATCAAAGAATTTAATCCCAAGGGGGACCATGGAGAAAAGGCCTATATAGGAGAAAATATTAAATGGAGAGCAAAGATAATGATAGCTCAGCTTCGTACTAGCTCACATTGTCTTAGATGTGAGACGGGCAAATGGATGGTTCCTAAAGAAGAGTGGGATAAAATAATATATTGACTTTGTGACATGGGAGTGGTGGAGACAGAGTGACACTTTGTTATGGAGTGCTTACTGTACAAAGATATTCAGTCCAGTTATGAGGAAACCTTACAAGTTGACAACTTAAATACCTTGTTTGAAGAGGAAAGGTTGCTCAAATCGACAAACTACATCATCAAAATTCACTATTGTAGAGCTGACCTCGAGTAAAGATCCCAAACTGCATAGGGTCTTTTCTTTTTGTTGGTTGTTTTGTGTTGTTCTTGGGTCCCATAGGCTGTTGTGGCCTCATGGATGTTATTAAAATATTTCATTTCATTTCATTTCAATCAATAGTATTTTCTTCGTATGGATGGCTAGGTCAAGTATACATTGTTTCTTGCATGCAAAAGAAAAAGAAGTGAAAATGCCCGCAATACATGCGGCTGCTCTAATTTGGGTCATTGTATTTAAGTTGAGAAAAAATGCACCTTCAATAGATGATAATAGCCACTTAATAGTCATATTAAGTTGGGTCAGGTATGTGGCTTGTAGAGCATATTCCATACACAACCTTGAATGACAATTAAATGCTAGGTACTTCATAACCTTCCGTCGTCCAACTATTCAATCCTTAATTTAAACATATTCTTATCAAGGAAAAAATAGAGAGCTACTTGCGTAATAAAGAAACCATTATTGTTGCTCCCTAGCTTGGAAAAAAAAAGTATATTAATAATTAGAGCGAGTAAGATTATCATAATAGTATGCTCATATCACTCTTGTGTAATAGGAATGATTTGAATGGAAAAAGTATGAGGATTGATGTTCATTAACATTTAGATTATAATACTACTTCTTGGAACTGATTAAACGAAAATAAAATAAAATAAAATAAAATAAAATAAAATACATACATATATAGGGGAGAAGACCCAGTATCTGTCAGGGCTAACTTCACGCAACCGTAGAATTCAAACCATATGTCAAATCAATTTTTTTTATGAGTTTCTTTCACTCAGGAGTTAAGTGCTTATAACTAAGGTTTTGGCTTGTGGGAAATTCGTTCAAGTGTGGGAGCATTGGATATGCGCATGGGGGTCAAAAATTCACCTTGTAAAGGCGTCATCCACTCGCTACCACCTAACGTCCTAGTATCCGCCAGCTATAACCACCCATTTTTCTTAAAAAAAACACCTAAATGTGTCACTATTAAAATTTAATTAAAACTATTTTATCATTCAAATCCACTCAAAATTCAATGGGTTTAATTCACGTTAGCACCTTATAAAATTGAACTATAGATTTTTGGCACTGTAGGTATCTCTAACAATCTTAAGGTTTTTCACCCAAAAGGGAGAGATAAGGAGGCAAAAAACCTAGCAAGTTCACTCAAATATGTAACGAGGGATGAAGTAATGCCTAATGAACTTAACTAAATGCAATTGATTGAATGAAACTAATCTAAATGAATGCAAGACTAAGATTTATGCAATCTTTGAAAATATAGTGTGATATGCAAACAACATGAAAATTGAATAAAATATGCAAAAAAAAGCTAACAGGGTTAAATCTAAGTGTACCTGGAATGATATTGATATAGTTGAGATGTTTGGAATGCTGATTGAATTCACTAAAAATTCACAATGGGACTCATTCACCAAGGGTGGCGAATTAGTCCACCTACTAGTGAAAAATTGGCAGAAAAATATTTCTGACTGTCGGGATCTGGAATCTGACAAAAAACTGATTTCTGATCTCAGGTGGGACTCATTCACCAAGGGTGGAAAATCAGTCCACTCCTAGACTTTGGAAAATTAGGCAACAACTCTGCAACACCAAATTTGGTAAATTTTGAATGTCGGGTTGTCAAAGTCAATTCTACAGGAAACAGATAGAAATCACTCAATAAGCTTGAAATAAAGATAAGTTGACTTGAAGAGCCTAGTTGGCTTGATTTCCACTTTTCAACACCTTTTAAACTTGTTAAATTTGCAAAACAAAGGCTGCAAACACACGTAAAAAGGGGGAAAATGTTGGAGGGTTAGCAAATAGGGGTTTGCCTTTGTCAAACCCCACTTTGGTAATCAAACCCTATTTAAATAAATGAAATGCAAGGGAAATGATAAATGAATAACATAAAAGTATTGAAAACTTACCAAAACCCTTGATCTTGTAAGTCTGAATCAATGGCAATGGCTTCTCCAAGATGCTTCAATAATTTCTTAATGAAGTATTGCAAGATGCTTGAATGCTTAAGTGAGTAAGTGCATGTGAAAATAACTTGTTGGATGAATGAGGTGAAATTAGCTTATTTATGCAAATCTTGTGCCTTAGTACCCATTCATACATCATCACAGGCCGACATCAAGCATAATTTTGAATAAATCCTGAAATAAATTTGAAATATTTTGAATTTTGGAGTCACAATGGACTCATTCACCACACTTCGTGAATGGGTCCCACCTAAGAAATGTACTTAGGCGTCAAGAATTAAATTCTATTTAATGTTATGTGTCGGGGATATATTCAAAAATAAACTTAAATAAAGCTTATGAGTGTATAAAGGGATCAAATAAGACATGAGAAAGGTGTAAATAAGAGGAAAATGCCTAGAAAAGTGTGAATCTTGATTATAAGATTTACCAACACTTAAAAGTAGGACTTGTTGATGTGTAAAAGGGTGATTTTTTAGGTGAATTATATAAATAGAGTCTAGAATAATGTAGAAATGTCTTACAACACTTCACAACACATTCACAAGACTTCAATATTTAAATTTTAATACTAAAAATAAGCATTTTCAAGCCATGTTGCAATATAAAATTAAGGAAAAATATGTAAAATGTAATGAAACAAGACCTAAAAGGCCATGAAAATGACAAGGTGCCATTTGTCTACAACATATTTAGCCCCCACTTTAGTGAGAGGAAGAACTTGCTTCAGACTCACACTAAAGTAGCCATAAACATCGAGAAGAGAAGGTTCAAATACAATTACGTTAGCAAGATGGAATAACAACAAGTAAGAGGGATTATCAAGCCCCCAGGATGAAGATCTCATGGCAAACCAAACATAAGAACAAAGGAACACACAAGTTCCAAGAAATAGATGAAGCTTCGATCATCAATCCAACTAGTTGTGAATCAGATCCAGGAAAAAAGAGAAAATATGTACTCACTCTAGGCCCATAGAACTTCAACTCATCTGTAGGGTGAGAAGAGCCAAAAGAAAGAGATACATACAATAGTTGGCATGCACTCAAAATAAAAAGTGACTATAGGGAAAGTCATGTCGCTAGTTGGGCTTCCTGCTTAACCATGCCAAAGTTATACCTCTTGATAACTTTAACAAGGCACCACAAAAAGGAAAAGGTTGTCTGCTCTAGCTTCATGAGACAAGCAAAAATCTGTATGCTTCGAAATCATGAACAAAAATTGGATGGCACCATAGGAATGCAAGTTGTGTTATGCAAAGTGGCCGAATGAAAGTGCAACAAAAATAAATATGTAATGTGAAAAGTTTGTTCAAAGGAGTCGTGTTTAGTTTATGTAAGGTTAATCACTTAGGGAACATTGTGTTTAATGTCTCCAAGAGAGGAGCAATCAAAGGATAGTAAATTCACAACTTAGGGGATGTAGTGTGTCGCATCAACCACCAAGAGGAATGTAATATGCTAAGAAATATCATGCTTATGAAGGAAATCACACCTAATGTCATCCACAAAGTAATGCACATATCATATAAACGATAATGCTATGCTGGGAACAAAGAGTGCAAATGAATTATTGTATTGTATGCCCCCCTATTTTAAAGTAATTTCTACACATTGTTCATGGGGAATTGGCTTAAGGTAGAAGAAGAAAAATAATGCAAAAGAAAAAACAAGACATGAGAGCTAACTAGGAAAGCCCTATGCCAAGCCATATGTTTCAAAGTTATGTTGTGTCATGTCGAGAAAAATGAAAAAGAAAAGAAAGAAAAGGGAGTTTCCCCTGAGAAAAGAAAGCACACCAAAACATAGAAGGGATCTATGGATTTGGGGTTAGTATGTTCTTTGTTGCAATGTTTTTATGAAAGAGCGTGAAACTATCATCATTCATCGAATACATAGAATGAGAAGAATGGCACAAAGAGAGCTAAAACAAAAGAAAAAAAAAGATTCATTTTGGGTCAAGATGGAAGAGACATTGTGGTCTCGACGCCTTGCATCACCCCCATAAGGAAAAAACAAGTGAAGAAAAAAGAAAATGAAAAAGGATTTTGGGTCAAATTGAAGGAGACATTTCAATCTCAATACCTTGCATCATCCCCAAAAAGAAAAACACAAGAAAAAGAAAAAGAAAAAGAGGGACAAGGGTCTCTACGCTTTGTGTCATCCCCAAAGGAAAACACAAAAAAAAAAGAAAAAGACAAGGACCATTTGGGTCAACATGGAAGAGACTAAGGGAATCTCTATGCTTTGCGTCATCCCCAAAGGAAAAACAAAAAACAAAAAGAAAAAAAAGAAGACAAGGATCATTTGGGTCAACATGGAAGAGACTAAGGGCATCTCTATGCTTTGCATCATCCCCAAAGGAAAAACACAAAACAAAAAGAAAAAGAAAATCAAAGTGAAAGTGATGTATGAATTATAGAAGAATACAAATACGAATAGAAGAAGCGTACAAAGAGAGAGAACAACATTAAATACATGATATGGGGGAACACGATACACACATAAAAAGAATATGTAGGAGAATAGTAATGCAAATGTAAGTCAACCATTAACTAATTTATTGGTTTCTCAATTTTAAATCTATAAGTGGAAACAAATAACATAGTTAAGAGAAAAAGACAAGTGCATTATGAGGACAAAGGCTAACAATGTCTTGTATGCACCAGAGAAAAAAAAGCATGAGCTTGAGGTTGAAGATGAAAAAGATCACGTGATAGTGAGAATGTAAAGATTCTACAACTATTAACATGAAGGGGCAAGGATGCTTAAGGAATGAGAGGAAAGTAGTCAATATCAGTGAAGTGATACTTTTTCAGTATTTCATTCAATGTTTGACATGCTTCTGTTTGATTTCCAAGAATACGATGATATTTTCAATAAGGCACATTGGAATCAAGAGCGCGAATCACCAACCTATTAGAAGGTGGTAAGAGGATAAGACCTTTGTTTAGAAGTAATTGCAGTATCCGTTCACATTCAGTTGGAGGATGTGTGGGAAACTTTATTTTCTTCATTTTGTAAGGTTTTTTCCGCTTGCTAGATTCTCCTTTCTCATGAATAGAAAGGGGAGGAACCCTAGGGGTCCTACCATCCTTAGAATTAGAAGGAGAAAAGGGGTTTTCACTTGGGAGAAGTAAGTTCAAGTTAGGAGAAGCATTCAAGATCATTGTAATAGAATCTCAAGGTCTCCAAGGTTGCAAAGGATGTCTATCAGGATGAGAAGTATTTTGATATCCTAATCCTATTGTATGTGCTTCGGTTGGGTTTTGATCAAGAAGTTGATGAATGCTATGCTCAGTGTTTATGCCACAACCTTGTTTTCTCAAAATAGTAAAGCCTCTACCATATGTTTCTTCAAGGTTGATTGGAGTGTTGGTAACTTGATGGTTGTAAAAGAGGTATGGTTGTGTTTGAGGAAAAGAACTAGGTTCACTTGAAGGAGGAATCCTAGGTCCATTAGTAGTTTCAAGATGTAAATATGCAAAATGATCAGATGTAGTAAAAGGAGGAAGGTCTTGTGATTTCATGGAAGGATAAAAGTTTGCATTATTTTCTAAGTTGTCAAAGCAATCATTGTAGAACTTAGTAATGCTAACATCATCTTCTCTAATGATGTCTAAATCATGAGGAGGACAATCATTAGGAGTTAAGAGAACATGTGGAAGTTCTTTATCATTAGGGTCACAACCAAAGGTGCAATTAGACATATCAACCAAAGGATTTCAAGGAATTCCAAAACTTATTGAAAGAAAATTCCATTATGAACTAAATGAAAATGGAATATAGAGACTCCAGAAATGAAAACAAAATGTAGAAACAGTAACTTAAAATGCAGAAAATATGACAGAAAATGTTGTAAATTAATGCTGAAAAACAATAGAAGGACTGATTCGCCCTGGGTAGCGAATGAGTCCCAATATGCAAGGTTTTTTATGATTTTCAATTTTTTTGAATAAATGCAATGCAAAAACAGAATGTTATCAAAGGGATAGATTGTAGATTTTTCAATTTTTAATGATATGAGATGCAAGAATGAAATCTCAGCTATTTTTCACTAATGCAAGATAAATAAAATATCTAGAATGCAAGAACAAAACAATATCATAATTGAATTGTAATGCAAAATTTAATCTACTATGCAATATGCCAATGAAATCAGAAAATGCAAAGTTCTCAATAGTCGGGTTAACCAAAATGAACTGTAGATTTTTGGCACTCTTGGTATCTCTAACTCTTAAGGTTTTTCACCCAAAAAGGAGAGATAAGGAGGCCAAAAACCTAGCAAGTTCACTCAAATATGTAATAAGTTGTGATGTAATGCATAAATGAACTTAACTAAATGCAATTGATTGAATGAAACTAATCTAAATGAATGCAAGACTAATATTTATGCAATATTTGAAAATACAGTGTGATATGCAAACAACATGAAAATTGAATAAAATATGCAAAATAGAGCTAACAGGGTTAAATATGAGTGCACCTGGACTAAGACTGATGTAGTTGAGAGATTTGGAATTTTGATTGAAGTCATTGAAAATTCACAGTGGGACTCATTCCCCAAGGGTGGCGAATCAGTCCTCTTACTGGTGAAAAACTAGCAGAAACAAATTTCTGACTGTCAGGATCTGGAATCTAGAAAAAAACTAATTTTTGATCTTAGATGGGACTCATTCACCAAGGGTGGAAAATCAGGTAGCAACTCTGCAACACCAAATTTGGTAAATTTAGAATGTCGAGTTGCCGAAGTCAATTTTGTAGAAAACAAAAAAAAATCACTCAATAAACTTGAAATAAAGATAAGTTGACTTGAAGAGCCTAGTTGACTTGATTTCCACTTTTCAACACCTTTTAAACCTATTAAATCCATAAAACAAAGGCTGTAAACACATGCAAAAAGGGGAAAAATGTTGGAGGGTTAGCAAATAGGGGTTTGCCTTGGTCAAACCCCACTTTGGTAATCAAACCCTATGTACATAAATGAAATGCAAGGGAGATGATAAATGAATAACATAAAAGTATTGAAAACTTACCAAAACCCTTGATCTTGTAAGTCTGAATCTATGTCAATGACTGCTCCAAGATGCTTCACTAATTGCTTAATGATGTATTGCAAGATGCTTGAATGCTTAAGTGAGTAAGTGGATGTGAAAATAACTTGTTGGATGAATGAGATGTTAAAATGAGGTGAAATTAGCTTATTTGGATAGATCTTGTGCCTTAGTACCCATTCATACATCATCACAGGCCAACATCAAGCATAATTTTGGATAAATCCTGAAATAAATTTGAAATATTTTGAATTTTGGAGCCAAGGTGGGCTCATTTGCTGCCCATGGAAAATGGGTTCCACCTAGGACATGTACTTCGGTGTCAGGAATTAAATTTTATTTAATGTTATGTGTCGGGGATATATTCAAAAATACATTTAAATAAAGCTTATGAGTGTATAAAGGGGTCAAATAAGACATGAGAAAGGTGTAAATAAGGAGAAAATTCCTAGAAAAGTGTGAATCTTGATTATAAGATTTAACAACACTTAAAAATAAGACTTTTTGATGCGTAAAAGGGTGATTTTTATGTGAATTATATTAAATAGAGTCTAGAATAATGTAGAAATGTCTTACAACACTTCACAACACATTCACAACACTCCAATATTTAAATTTTAGTATTAAAAATAAGCATGTCCAAGCCATGTTGCAATATTAAATTAAGGAAAAATATGTAAAACATAATGAAACAAGACCTAAAAGGCCATGAAAATGATAGGGGGCCATTTTTCTATGACACATTTAGTCCCCACTTTAGTTAGAGGAAGAACTTGCTTCAGATTCACACTAAAGTAGCCATAAACATCGAGAAGAGAAGGATTCAAATGCACTTACGTTAGCAAGATGGAATAATAGGCAAGAGGGATGATCAAGCCCCCAAGATGAAGATCTTATGGAAAACCAAACATAAGAACAAAGGAACACACAAGTGTCGAGAAATATATGAAGTTTCAATCATCAATCCAACTAGTTGTGAATTGGATCTAGGAAAAAAGAGAAAATGTGTACTCACTTTAGACCCATAGAACTTCAGCTTGTCTATGGGGTGAGAAGGGCCAGAAGAAAGAGATACATATGCTAGTTGGCATGCACTCAAAAATAAAAGTGACTACGGGGAAAGTCATGCCGCTAGTTGAGCTTCCCACTTAACCATGCCAAAGTAATACCTCCTAATAACTTTAACAAGGCACCACAAAAAGGAAAATGTTGTCTGCTCTAGCTTTATGAGACAAGAAAAACTTTGTATGCTTAGAACTCATGAAAAAAAATAGGATGGCACCACATGCATGCAAGTTGTGTTATGCAAGGTGTCCAAACAAGTAAGACGACACCACATGCATGCAAGTTGTGTTATGCAAGGTGGCCGAATGAAAGTGCAACAAAAATAAAAATGTAATGTGAAAAATTTGTTCAAAGGAGTCTTGTTCAGTTTATGTAAGGTCAATCACTTAGGGAACATTGTGTCTAATGTCTCCAAGAGAGGACCAATCAAAAGATAGTAAATTCACAACTTAGGAGATGCAATGCGTCACATCAACCACCAAAAGGAATGTAATATGTTAAGAAGGATCATGCTTATGAAGGACATCACATCCAATGTCATCCAAAAAGTAATGAACACATCATATAAATGACAATGCTATGCTAGGAACAAAGAATGCAAATGAATTATGGTATTGTATGCCCCCCACTTTAAAGTAATTGCTACACATCGTTCGTGAGAAATTTCTTTAAAGTAGACCTAAAAGGCCATGAAAATGACATTGGGCCATTTTTCTACTACACAAAAATCATTTTGGCACCCATTAAAAATTGATCCTACACATTAATCGTCTAACATTAGCACCGGACACCAAACAAATTACACCCCAATTAAACTTCATTTGGGGTCTGATTAATACATATGACTAATGTTATTTTTTTGGGTATCCCATTCTCTTCCCTCATTTACTGTGCTCTCTCTGAAGGTATTTGGTAATGGAAGCTTCTGCAAATGATGATAGCTCTCCACGACTCCTGCTGGTTTGCACACATTGAGGTAATAACAAACATCATTCTCCTTTGAATATGCAAACAATGGTACTGGTTAATCATTTTCTTCTGCATCTTTCATGACCTATGAAGGGTTTATTCAATGATTGAAAAATTATTATTGCTTGTTTATGAAATAAATCATTCCTCTTACATGCCTTTTCACCATTTGTTGTTTGATTTTGTCGGGTCATGGTGCTAGTGTATTACACATGGGTTTTTTTGGGTTAAATGATTTCCTCTCCCCATTTTAGCGCACTCACAACTTGGGAAAGTCAATTGTTTCATGATTTTATCTGTAGAAATGATAAATGAATTTCGTGGGTTTGACCACATGTATACAAAAAATGATTTTTTGGTCTGCATCGACCTTTTTATAAAAAACCCATGTGAATATGGGCATAAATTGACAAACCCATTTATTATATGCCATTTTTGTGAAAACCCTTTTTTTTTTTTTCCAAATACATGTGCATACAAAATTAATCTCATGAAACCCTTGTCTGGAATATTCGACATCTACTTGAAAACACACTTCTTTATTCCTGTGAGTGAGGAATTATTATTATGAAACCCTTGGTTACTTTTTTGTGCACATTTCTGAAAACCCAAGTCTATAATTAATCTATCTCTGTTAAAATTAATACCCTATCACTATTGAATACAACACAACTTCTTTCATTTACTGTACAATGTGCTTTGTACATTCTACTTATAGTTATTTTCATGAGTTGTGCATTTAACATTTATATTTATGCACTGTCTTTTTACTTTAATTTATAAGTAAATGAAGTTCTTTTTTGGTGACAGGTTTTTCCTTACAAACCCCATTTACAAATTCAAAAATATTTGTGTTCATTTAATATTTTTTGTTCTCTTAGCTTCCATTTTCATTATATATGTATATACGTCTATATATGACTGTGTTTGTCTATGTATATATATACGCACACATACACACTCATATATATATATATGTACAACATATATATATATATATATATACTTATATATATGTGTGTGTATATATATATGTATGTATGTATATATAAACACACAACTTTATATTCAATTTGTAAATGAATGTGTACAATGTTAGTTATATATATTCTTTATGACTATGAAACACATTCTCACACTTAAGCGTTACACCTGAAAATGGTGGGTAATATGCTGGGAAAAAAACTTTATCTTGAGATTGTACACAGTAAACACTTTCCCATTTTGTATAGAAAAAAGGTAATTTACAAACATCTAAACTTTCTATAAGATCTGCAAACCGAATTCTCCTAAGTTTTGCAGCAATGTTTTCAGCATCCTCCCTGTAATTGAAAATCTCATCATTGTATGCAATTTGTAGTTCTTTTATTATTAAACACATAGCTTATTGAATTTGTAAATGAATGTGTACAATGTTATATATATATATATATATATCATAGTTTAGTTTCCTAATGTGCTCTTCATAGTATAAATTGTTGCTCCTTACCATTCAAAATTGCTGCTTCTTATTCATTTTCTTCTCTTCATAGAATCATTAATGGGATGTTTATCTCTTGTAATGCTCTTCACAAAATTGATTTAATTACTGTCATATGAATTCCTTTTAGATCTGTACATACTCCTTAATTTTTTCTCTCTTAAACATTCATTTAACAATTGTAAATGAATGTGTATAATGTTATATTATATATGTGTGTGTGTGTGTGTGCTCTTCATAGTATAAATTGTTGCTCCTTATCATACAAAATTGTTGCTTCTTATTCATTTTATTCTCTTCATAAAATCATTAGTGGAATGTTTATCTCCTGTAATGCTCTTCACAAAATTGATTTAATTATTGTCATGTATTCCTTTTAGATCTGTACATACTCCTTAATTTTTTCTCTCTTAAAAATTCATTTAAAAAAATTCAGTGTCTCTTGTCTCAAGTTCATTCAGAAAATCGATATATATATGTGTGTATCCTTTTCCTATCCTTTCAAAATGAAAACAATGCTACTGGTTAATCATTTTCTTTTGCATATTATTGAATTTGTAAATGAATGTGTATAATGTTAGATATATATATATATATATATATAACATAGCTTATTGAATTTACAAATGAATGTGTTCAATGTTATATATATAAAACATTGTACACATTCATTTACAAATTTTGTGTCTTTTGTCTCTTGTTCATTCAACAAATCAATATATATGTGTGTATCCTTTGCCTATCCTTTCAAAATGCAAACAATGGTACTGATTAATCATTTGCTTTTGCATCTTTCAGGATCCATGAAGGGTTTATTCGCTGATTGAAAAATTATTACTGCTTGTTTATGAAACAAATATTTCCTCTTCAATTCCTTTTTTCATGTGCTTTTTGATTTTGTCGGGTCACGGTGCTAGTTTTTTTCCCACATTGTACACATTCATTTAAAAATTCAATAAGTTGTGTGTCCATGGTGTGTGGTAACAACAGAAATCATTCTCCTTTCAAAATGCAAACAATGGTACTCCTCATTATTATTATGATGCAATTAAATTATATATGTATGTATGTATGTATGCATGTATGTATGTATGTATACACATACATACATACATACATACATACATACATACATACATATTATGTATTTATGTATGTATGTATATACCTTCCATCGTCGTGAGAACCCTCTAGAGAGCACCCAGTAAAATGATGGAAAAGAATGGGATACCCAAAAAAAACATTAGTCATATGCATTGATCAGAACCAAAATGAAGTTTAATTGGGGTGTAATGTGTTTGGTGTCCAGTGCTAATGTTTGGCGATTAATGTGTAGGAGTGATTTTTAATGGGCTCTAAAATAATTTTAAAAGGTGCTAACGTGAATTAGACCCATTGACTTTTGAGCAGATTTGAATGATAAAATAGTTTTAATTAAATACTAATAGTGACACATTTAGGTGTTTTTTTTGTTTTCCAATATATATCAGTGATTTTTTGCAATGTATATGTATGGATATGTTTATATGAATACATGCATGTATGCTTATGTTTCTATGAATGTATGCATGTACTCTTATGTTTCTATGACTGTATGCATGCATATAAACATGCAAAAAATCACAAATATATAAGGCTTCCCAAATAAACATCAAATCCAAATATAATGCAGATTTTAGTCATATCATCTCTAAAAACCTACGTAATTGGCAGCTACAAATTCAAATACTCTAATAAATTGAAATTTGAAACATAACAATCAAATTGAATGCATTCAATTGTCAGATTCAAATTTCTAAATAAGAGGGATAACAACCATCAGCATTCACATTTATTATCATCTAGTAATATCCTCTCCATATTTTAGAGCATTGAATGGCATCCTTTGCACATTCCTCATTTATCCAAGGGCGATGAGAAAAAATGAATATAACTTGAATAAATCTTGGTATATAATTCTATTAACATTTATATGTTTTTACATATATTTATCTTTTCTATATGTTTTTTTAAATATGTTGAACTTGATTAATTATGTGTTGTTGCACATGAATTATTGCAAAAGTCATATGATGTTTGTATGTTACTATCCTTGGTTGTTACTACCTGTGGTTGTAAATATTTTCTTGTAGGCATGAGAGAACAAGGAGAGGTGTGCAACAATGTTCATGGTGGACAATTTGGTAAATGTGTTTTTCAACACACCAAATAATTAAGGATTTTTGGTTCATATGGCTCTAAGTTTTGGGGATTATTATTTATTGTTCACTAACTAGTATGTCTTTTTATTTATTTTCAACAACTATTTTCCATTTTTGTTTTTTCTATTATATTTGTTTGTTGTGGAAGGCATGTCAAATGACTAGGAGGTTGTAAAGAACATGTCAAATTGTAAGATGACATTTCAGGTAAAGTCTTTCAATAGTTTACTTTGGTTGTGACCCGGTAGACATTGTGTTCATTTATACTGTTTATTTTTCTTATTCATTATAGACTTACATTTATAATTTACAATTAGATTGATTTCCAAGTGCAGGTGTTGAAAATTTTATAATTTCAAATAGATTGATTTATGGATATGCTACATATAGATTTATAGATATATGTATGCTTATACTTAGTTGTGTATACATAATTTACTTATAATTTCAAATAGATATATGTAAATACAGAGCATTGATTTGCATCCTTTGCACATTCCTCATATATCCAAGGGTGATGAGAAACAATGACTATAAGTTGAATAAATCTTGATATACAGTTCTATTGACATTTATATGTTTCTACATATATTTATGTTTTCCATATGGAAATTTTAATATGTTGAACTTGATTAATTATCTGATGTTGTACATGTATTATTGCAAAGGTTGTATGATGTTTGTATGTTACTAGCCTTGGTTGTTACTACCCATGGTTGTAAATATTTTCTTGCAAGCACATGAGAACAAGAAGAGGTGGTGTAGCAATGTTCATGGCAGGAAGTTCGATAAATGTGTTTGTCAACACACAAAATAATTAAGGATTTTTTGTTCATATGGCTCTAAGTTTCAATTAATTGTTCTTTATTGTTCACTACCTAGTGTGTCTTTTTATTTATTTCAATAACTATTGTCCATTTTTGTTTGTTCCGATTATTGCACATGACTAATGGTTTTTTATTGGGTATCCCATTCTTTTCCATCATTTTATTTGGGTTTACATATATATATATACGTACATATAGATGAATGTATATTTATTTGTATAGATATATGTATACATGTATTTGTGTATACATATAATTACACAACTTTACATGTATACATATATTTGTACATATACATATATATGTATATATATGTATATATATGTATGTATATATATCAATATATATGTATATTTAATTTTTTTAAATATATACATATATCTATGTAATTATATGTATAGACACATATGTATAGTAAATGAAAGAAGATGTGTCGTATTCAACATCGATAGGATATAAATTTCAATAGAGGTAGAATGATTACAGACTTGGGTTTTCAGAAATATGCACAAAAAAGTAACCAAGGGTTTCATGACAATAATTCCTTACTCATAGGAATACAAAAGTGTGTTTTCAGATATATGTTGAATAAACCAGGCAAGGGTTTCATGAGATTAATTCCTTAAGCACATGTATTAGGAAAAAAAAAAGCAAGGGTTTTAACATATATGGCGTATAATAAATGGAGAGCAAGAAATATTCATTTAACTCCAAAAAAACTTGTGGGAAAAACCAACCAACATGAGCCGACCAAGTCAAACAACACATGGCGAAAAGGAATTGAAGAGGAATGATTTATTTCATTAAACAAGTAGTAATAATTTTTCAATAAACAAATAAACCCTTAATAGGTCCTAAAAGATGCAAAAGAAAATGATTAACCAGTACCATTGTCTGCATTTTGAAAGGATAGGTAAAGGATACACACATATATATTGATTTGTTGAATAAACAAGAGACAAGAGACACATAATTTATAAATGAATGTATACAATGTTATATATATAACATTGTTCACATTCATTTGAAAATTCAATAAGTTGTGTTATATATATATATCATTGTACATATTCATTTACAAATTCAATAAGATGTAGAAGAAAATGATTAACAAGTACCATTGTTTACATTTTGAAAGGATCTAGGCAAAGGATACACATATATATCAATTTGCTGAATGAACAAGAGACACAAAATATAAAACGACAAATATATGTATGTTGGCATGTTGTATGTGCAATGGAAAGTAGAAAAATAGTAACACATTTTATAGTAAACAAATGATAGTTTGTTGTATTGGATAGCCAAACGATATGTATTTAAATAGAGGTCAAATGAAAACATAGTTATATACATATATATGTGTGTTTGTGTATGTATATATGTATTTATATGTATGTATATGCATATATATCTATGTATATATTTTTAAATACATAATACACATATATTAAATGCATATATACAGACATATATACACACACACATGTATATAGGAACAAATATATATATATACACACACACAATTCTACATATAAATAAACCCTGAGAAATGACCAAAAATAGAAAATGAACACACAAATTATTGAATTTGTAAATGGGGTTTGTAAGAAAAAACCTGTCACCAAAAAGGACCTTTTATTTACTTATAAAGCAAAGTAAAAAGACACTGCATAAGTATAAATGTTAAATGCACAGTTCATGAAAATAACTATAAGTAGAATGTATAAAGTACTAACCTAAAACTTGGGATATTGGAGGAATGTGTAGAGGATGTCTGTCGAATCTGACAATTGAATGCAATTTGGTTGTTGTGTTTCAAATATGATTTTTTTTGAGCATTTGAATTTGTAGCTGCCAGTTACAGAGGTTTTTAAAGATGATATGACTAAATTTTGCATTATATTTGGATTTGATGTTTATTTGGGGAGCCTTACACTAGTATTTAATTGTGAAGGTACCTATAGGAAATGAAGTAAATACATGTATCTTCCAGGGAGTGTGTGGAAGACTGTGCATTTCAAATCCCATAGAGTTAATAGGAGATTGTGATTATGTCATGGAAAACACCATTAAGTGTGCATGTGTAGTTGTTAAGATAATATGTAATGAGGGATAAGCATTTGAAAGTGGGGGTATTTGTAATAATAAAAGTTTTAAATTAAATTGTAAATGATCCTTTTTATGTGCAAGTTGACTTTTTTTCATAAATGCAAATTCATGCTTAGCTATCTATTATAATTGGTCAGTTACAAATTGTGTTATGAGTAGCCATTAGTGTTGTTGCAATTTTTTTATTTGATAAAATAAAGTTTTTTAATGGATCAAAGTGAATGTTTTTTTGGAGGTGGAGTGAGCATGGAGGTGGCAGTTATTCAATGGGTGGCAGTAATTGGGTCTTCTCCCCTATGTATTTCTAATATTAATCTGAGTTAAAAAAAAAAGAAGGAAATATATGTTCTTTTGAGACTAGTTCAAGGTTTTGTAATATTATTATATTTTGTTAAATGCAAGTCATATTTTAATCAAGTTACCTCGAGAGTTCAATGCAAATGCTATTTTGGAGCATTGGGGTTCCACTAAACAATCCTACCATCAACTCTAGAATTTTTTTGAGCGACATCTCACAAAATACATATTTAGATAGTAGCAATAAAAAAATCTATTAGCAATTAATTTAACAAAATTACCACAATTCTACTATTAAGATTATTCTCCTATGCTAATTGTTAATTTAAAATAACCCAATGATTAAACCCAACATGGAGCTAAGTGTGGGGTGTTAATCAATGGGAAGCTTTGACATGAACTAGTATGAAGAAGTAAAAAATAACGCCAGTGTAAGGAATACCACTACACTACAACTGATAACTAACTCATAATGAAAGATTCCAATAAGCTCTATTCACAAAAATCATAATACTATCACCCTCGTAGTGATTGATATTGATTTGGGTTAATCTTAATATTGTAGTTATTGGTGTTAACTTACATTTGGAATTATATATATCTCTTTATATTATAGATGCCACTTTCTTTATTTACCTTAATGTATTATAAACCATTAAACATCAAGTTGGAATTTTATTATTACTAAATTATTATTATTCATATGAACAACGCATCATTATCAAGAAATATTGTTAACAAGGTACTCTTATTAATGTGATGTTCAATCCCCAATTCTAAAATCAGTTACTACTACCTTCACCTCAACCGAATTATTGTTATTATTATTAATCAATAACAATAAAATGTTGTGAATTAGGAATAATGGTAATATTCTTACTAAACCTTATTCTACTACTTATCATTGAAGTTTCATAATAACGTTTTATCCATGATTAAGCCATGGCTAAATAATGATAGTATTATTTGTTAATTTAAATAATATCCTAACAAATATTTGGGTATAATAAAAATATTGTTTTTGAAAAGGAAAAAACAGGTTTTACAGGGACCTGAAACCGCAGAGTATAAACAACAAAAGATAACAAAATAAGTCCAAACAAGCAGACGGCTGTCCCAAAAAGGAAACGACAGCACCAAGAGACAACAAGGTCCAGAAAAAGGACCGCCCAAAAAGCCAGAAACAAACACCACCGCACTACTCCAAGGTGTTCGATAATAATGTCATTATTAAGGAGTACTGTTACTAGTATGAATATATGCTCGGATGTGTAATACATTGTCTCATGGTAAGTCTTGATTCTATGCGCTTATAAGGAGAAAAAAATGCTACTTCCTTTGAACAAATTAATGAAGGAACTAAGAGGGAACCCATGCCACTTATCTTGTAACTATAAAACATATATTTATAATGGGATCAATAAATTGTTTCAAGGAGTAATGTGGAAGATTCTAAATTTTCGTGGCCTGCATTCTGTATCTCAGGGTATTGTGTCGTCAGTTCATCTACACTTGTAGCAACTTCCAAGGTGCATAGAATCTTTGGAATCATCAGGTTAACTTTGGTATCACTTCAATGGGTGACATCATTAAGCATGAGAGATTTGCATATTAGTTGGATGTTATAAGCTTCATGTCATTCGTTGAGAAATCAAGTGGCTATGGGTTTTCTAGGCTATCAAAATGGTAGCTTCTATTTAATTGGATAGATATCCTTGCATTCCATTTGTTAACTGACTCCTCTTAGATGTATCACTCTTTAACATGTTTGGTGTCTCGACCTAAGCACTTAGAAAATGTAAATTAGCATAATTTTTTTTTTTAAAATGTTGCATTTTCTAGTGAAATTTTTTGGGCAAGACAACTTGTCACCATCAAGATTTTCTGTCCTCAATTAACTGCACCGATTTTTTTTTTCTAGTTAAATCCCCTTCTACTGAATGCCAAATGCTATAACAAAATATTGATCAAATAACAAGAAAAACGAACTTTATTTACGCCGAAAGGTGTTCCTACAGTGGCATCACATGTTTGCAAATCTGTCAAACAAAAAGAAATGGTAGTTACAAATGACGTGTAGATGGCAGTATTGGAAGATGAGGAGGCATGGAAGTAACTGCGATGGTATTCAAGCATTTGAACTACGTTGGAGGTAGTGAGAAGATGTGAGTAACTGACATGGTCGAAGGTAATGAAAAACAATTCTATTACCTTGCATTAAAACCGTTTCGAAAAATCCTTGTTGGCCGCATAGAACCTCTTATGGAATGAAGTTATATATTGCTCCAATTTCTGTCAAAGAGATATCATTTTCCTTTTGATCTCACAACTCTAAAACGACGTGTAGAAAATTTTTCATTTCTTTATATTTGCGCAGGACAAGCAATCTTTTTTCAGTGCTCATATTTTCGTTTTATCTTTCTCTATGATGATTGTCTTGAGCATTTTTTGAGGGGTTTTGTGTGGGGAGATCTAGAGTGCATGAACGAGTCAAATAAGGAGGCCTTTGCAACTTAATGTTGATAGAACACTTGAAATAGAATGTTAAGTGGTGTGATGAGGAGGAGGAAAACTCTTGTGATGGCTCTCATTCACCAAGAGAGTGAAATTTTATCCTTAGGAAAGGTAGCTTCGTATTCTACCCCAATTTGGTTGAAACCCATTAATCCTGTATTTTTTTAAAGATAAAATAATTACTTCTATTACCCATATATTTTGGGGGTTCGCTTGCTTCTTCAACTGTATATTTATTATATCTAAAATGTACTAATGAGTGAAGGAATCAAAAGGATATCTAGACATGTTGCTCAAGGAGTGAGAAGCAATTGGAGATTGCAATATGGGAGCATGTAATTGAAAGAACTACTACAAGTCATGTGGTTATGTTTTGGCTTTCTTCAACTTCGCCAAACATCCTCAAGCTCAGGTACTTCTTGAAAAACTTTTGTTTTCATTTTTATCGATAAAGTCATTTTGTTTCAATGAAATCCTTTTGTATAAGCTTTCTCATTTTTATCAATAAAATAAATCTATTTCAATGCAAAATTTTGATATCTTGGCATGTGATCAACATGAACAACTTTATAAATAGGTAGAGGAAGTATTTGGAGAGAAAGCAGTAGAGGAAGAAAGATGCAAAGGCAAAGACGAAAGATATCAATGCAAGATTTTGATATCCTGGCATATGATCCTGTAGAGTACTGTTCAAAGCTATAGGCATGTCTTCTGGAGCATGATGGGTGCACCTGCAACACATGAATGAAATACAATAAGCCATTTAAACATATAAAATGAATGATCTAGAAGACGAAATACAATTTCTCAATGTGTTAGCCATTAATGCAAAATCCACTCATAACTTGTCTACATATTCCTGGTTTCTATAAAGCCCCATCTAGATTAAACTAAAAACTATACTCTCCAAAGCATTTTCTTATGAAGTGTGATTATATTATTTTATTATAATTTTTTAAAAAGTAAGGACAAAAAAAACTTTATCTTTATATAAAATTATATTTTTTATTAGATTAAAAAAATATATAAAATTATTTAATTAGAAAAAATTAAATCTTATACAATCGTATTATATGGTTTGAATGAATAACATACTCAAACAATTATATCTTTGATCACCTACCAAAATAGAAAATAGAAAATAAAGTATAAACTATACAATGCAATTAAGTATAAAATAGAAAATAAAGTATCAAATAGAAAATTTTAAAAATTAAATATAAAATAGAAAATTAAGTATAAAAATTATTTTAAATTCACTATTCCATATAATTTAAGTTTCTTTAGTCAATAAGGGCGTGGTTTGGTGGTCAAGTCGCTTGGTTGTAGTGATGGCCACCACGGTTCAAACCCTCGCTGGGCCAAAGAGCTCGTTGGCCTTGTGCCTTCGTTGGGCCATTGGGCTCACGGGTTTGGTTGTTTCTTGTGGTTTATTGTACTTGGTTCATAGCTCCGGTCAAAAGCGTTTACCCCTAATAAAAAAAGAAGTAAGTTTCTTTAAATTAATATACTTTAAAAATAAAATATTCAAAATGTTTTAAAAAGATATATCCATTAGATATAAAAAGAATTTTCTAAAATTTAAAAAATTAAGTATGAAAGAAATTTTCTTAAACATAAATTTCTAAAATCTAGAAACTTGAGTATGAAAGAAATTTCCTTAATTTACTATTGCAAATTAAAATAATTTTCTAAATTTTAAAAACTTCTTTTTGAGAAAAGTTCTTTCATACTTAAATTTTTGAATTTTAGAAACTTCTTTTAAAAAATCTAAATTAATGTATTTAAAACTAAAAGATATAAACCTAAATAAAAAGGAAATATCCTAAAATTACTATTACACATAAAAAAAATTTCAATATCTTTTAAAAAAATGAAAGCATTGCAAAAAGAAAAAAATCATCCATATTCTATTTAAAAAATAAGGTATAGCTTAGAGAAATATTTTAAATTTATGACTTTATTAAAGAAATTATTTTACAAAGCATTCATTCCTTAAATTTTGGAGCTTAAAATTTTAAGCTAAATTGTACTATTAAAATCATGAGACCACTAGCTTTAAAATATTCCTAAAAATTCTCAACAGCACCCACTGCAATTTTTTAAGAAGCCCACCTCCATGGGACCTTACCCTTAGATATACAATCTAATATAAAAGCTTTCCATAATAAGTTCACATCTAAAATAAATTTAAAATTATAAAATTAAATACAAAGAAAATATAATAAATTTATTATTACATTTTTAAATTAATATATTGAAACTACCATAAAAGCGTTTACCCCTAATAAAAAAAGAAGTAAGTTTCTTTAAATTAATATACTTTAAAAATAAAATATTCAAGATGTTTTTAAAAGATATATCCATTAGATATAAAAAGAATTTTCTAAAATTTAAAAACTTAAGTATGAAAGAAATTTTCTTGAACATAAATTTCTAAAATCTAGAAACTTGAGTATGAAAGAAATTTCCTTAATTTACTATTGCAAATTAAAATAATTTTCTAAATTTTAGAAACGCTTTTTGAGAAAATTTCTTTCATACTTAAATTTTTTAATTTTAGAACTTCTTTTTAAAAATTATAAATTAATGTATTTAAAACTAAAAGATAGAAACTTAAATAAAAATGAAATATCCTAAAATTACTATTACACATTAATTTTTTTTTCAATATCTTTTAAAAAAATGAAAGGCTTCTGCAAAAGAAAAAAAATCATCCATATTCTATTTAAAAAATAAGGTATAGCTTAGAGAAATATTTTAAATTTATGACTTTATTAAAGAAATTATTTTACAAAGCATTCATTCCTTAAATTTTGGAGCTTAAAATTTTAAGCTAAATTGTACTATTAAAATCATTTAAAAAATAAGGTATAGCTTAGAGAAATATTTTAAATTTATGACTTTATTAAAGAAATTATTTTACAAAGCATTCATTCCTTAAATTTTGGAGCTTAAAATTTTAAGCTAAATTGTACTATTAAAATCATGAGACCACTAGCTTTAAAATATTCCTAAAAATTCTCAACAGCACCCACTGCAATTTTTTAAGAAGCCCACCTCCATGGGACCTTACCCTTAGATATACAATCTAATATAAAAGCTTTCCATAATAAGTTCACATCTAAAATAAATTTAAAATTATAAAATTAAATACAAAGAAAATATAATAAATTTATTATTACATTTTTAAATTAATATATTGAAACTACCATAAAAGCGTTTACCCCTAATAAAAAAAGAAGTAAGTTTCTTTAAATTAATATACTTTAAAAATAAAATATTCAAGATGTTTTTAAAAGATATATCCATTAGATATAAAAAGAATTTTCTAAAATTTAAAAACTTAAGTATGAAAGAAATTTTCTTAAACATAAATTTCTAAAATCTAGAAACTTGAGTATGAAAGAAATTTCCTTAATTTACTATTGCAAATTAAAATAATTTTCTAAATTTTAAAAACTTTTTGAGAAAAGTTCTTTTCCATACTTAAATTTTTTAATTTTAGAAACTTTTAAAAAATCTAAATTGTGACATTTAAAACTAAAAAGATAGAAACTCTAAATAAAAGGAAATATCCTGTACCATTATTACACATAAATTTTTTTCAATATCTTTTAAAAAAATGAAAGCATTGCAAAAAGAAAAAAATCATCCATATTCTATTTAAAAAATAAGGTATAGCTTAGAGAAATATTTTAAATTTATGACTTTATTAAAGAAATTATTTTACAAAGCATTCATTCCTAAAATTTTGGAGCTTAAAATTTTAAGCTAAATTGTACTATTAAAATCATGAGACCACTAGCTTTAAAATATTCCTAAAAATTCTCAACAGCACCCACTGCAATTTTTTAAGAAGCCCACCTCCATGGGACCTTACCCTTAGATATACAATCTAATATAAAAGCTTTCCATAATAAGTTCACATCTAAAATAAATTTAAAATTATAAAATTAAATACAAAGAAAATATAATAAATTTATTATTACATTTTTAAATTAATATATTGAAACTACCATAAAAGCGTTTACCCCTAATAAAAAAAGAAGTAAGTTTCTTTAAATTAATATACTTTAAAAATAAAATATTCAAGATGTTTTTAAAAGATATATCCATTAGATATAAAAAGATTTTTCTAAAATTTAAAAACTTAAGTATGAAAGAAATTTTCTTAAACATAAATTTCTAAAATCTAGAAACTTGAGTATGAAAGAAATTTCCTTAATTTACTATTGCAAATTAAAATAATTTTCTAAATTTTAAAAACTTCTTTTTGAGAAAAGTTCTTTCATACTTAAATTTTTTAATTTTAGAAACTTATTTTTAAAAAATCTAAATTAATGTATTTAAAACTAAAAGATAGAAACCTAAATAAAAAGGAAATATCCTAAAATTACTATTACACATAAAAAAAAATTCAATATCTTTAAAAAAAATGAAAGCATTGCAAAAAGAAAAAATCATCCATATTCTATTTAAAAAATAAGGTATAGCTTAGAGAAATATTTTAAATTTATGACTTTATTAAAGAAATTATTTTACAAAGCATTCATTCCTTAAATTTTGGAGCTTAAAATTTTAAGCTAAATTGTACTATTAAAATCATGAGACCACTAGCTTTAAAATATTCCTAAAAATTCTCAACAGCACCCACTGCAATTTTTTAAGAAGCCCACCTCCATGGGACCTTACCCTTAGATATACAATCTAATATAAAAGCTTTCCATAATAAGTTCACATCTAAAATAAATTTAAAATTATAAAATTAAATACAAAGAAAATATAATAAATTTATTATTACATTTTTAAATTAATATATTGAAACTACCATAAAAGCGTTTACCCCTAATAAAAAAAAAGTAAGTTTCTTTAAATTAATATACTTTAAAAATAAAATATTCAAGATGTTTTTAAAAGATATATCCATTAGATATAAAAAGAATTTTCTAAAATTAAAAAATTAAGTATGAAAGAAATTTTCTTAAACATAAATTTCTAAAATCTAGAAACTTGAGTATGAAAGAAATTTCCTTAATTTACTATTGCAAATTAAAATAATTTTCTAAATTTTAAAAACTTCTTTTTGAGAAAAGTTCTTTCATACTTAAATTTTTGAATTTTAGAAACTTCTTTTTAAAAAATCTAAATTAATGTATTTAAAACTAAAAGATAGAAACCTAAATAAAAAGGAAATATCCTAAAATTACTATTACACATAAAAAAAATTTCAATATCTTTTAAAAAAATGAAAGCATTGCAAAAAGAAAAAAATCATCCATATTCTATTTAAAAAATAAGGTATAGCTTAGAGAAATATTTTAAATTTATGACTTTATTAAAGAAATTATTTTACAAAGTATCTATTCCTTAAACTTTGAGCTTAAAATTTGCTTAAATTGTACTCATTAAAATCAAGGAGACTACCTAGTTTTAAAATATTCCTAAAAATTCTCAACAAGACTCCACACCCAATTTTTACAGTTTCCACCTCCATGGGATCTTTAATTTTAGTTATACAATCTAATTATAAAAGCTTCTCCATAATAAGTCTACATCTAAAATAAATTTTAAAATTATAAATTATTAAATACAGCAAGAAATATAATAAATTTATTATTACATTTTAAATTCATACATTGAACTACCTATAAAAGCTGCATTCTAATAAAAAAAGTAGCTAAGCTCTTTAAATTAATATAATTTAAAAAATAAAATATCCAAGATGTTTCTAAAAGATATATCCATTAGGATATAGGGAAGAATCTCCCTAAAATTTAAAAACTTAAGTATGAAAGAAATTTTCTTAAACATAAATTTCTAAAATCTAGAAACTTGAGTATGAAAGAAATTTCCTTAATTTACTATTGCAAATTAAAATAATTTTCTAAATTTTAAAAACTTCTTTTTGAGAAAAGTTCTTTCATACTTAAATTTTGAATTTTAGAAACTTATTTTTAAAAAATCTAAATTAATGTATTTAAAACTAAAAGATAGAAACCTAAATAAAAAGGAAATATCCTAAAATTACTATTACACATAAATTTTTTTTCAATATCTTTAAAAAAAATGAAAGCATTGCAAAAAGAAAAAAATCATCCATAGTCTATTTAAAAAATAAGGTATAGCTTAGAGAAATATTTTAAATTTATGACTTTATTAAAGAAATTATTTTACAAAGCATTCATTCCTTAAATTTTGGAGCTTAAAATTTAAAGCTAAATTGTACTATTAAAATCATGAGACCACTAGCTCTAAAATATTATTAAAAATTCTCAACAGCACCCACTGCAATTTTTTAAGAAGCCCACCTCCATGGGACCTTACCCTTAGATATACAATCTAATATAAAAGCTTTCCATAATAAGTTCACATCTAAAATAAATTTAAAATTATAAAATTAAATACAAAGAAAATCTAATA
>VDFB02152430.1:0-48577 GCA_007258455.2 Sequoia sempervirens
TGTGAGGAGGATATTTCACTGTGAAGTGGGTAGAAATTAATTTGTAATCATTCTTTTTTGGTTTGGGGTAGATTTTTATTGTCAATTTTGAGCTACAAACCATGGTTTTTTACTTCTAGAATGGTGTCTCAATCATTTATATTGCTTGGGAGGCAATTTTGACAATGTTTTATGCACTCTTTGATTGCCAGTGAGGTAAAAAACACCCAATATCTTATTCTCATGCCCTACATCTCATTCTTTTTCTGTGCAATGGTTAATGCATCATGTGAAAGTTGAAAATGGCCTATAGTGAATCTTGTGCCAGGAAAGAAGATTGAAGATGCAAAACATACATTTGGGAAATGGTGAAAATGTTCAATTAGTAATATAAAATTGTATAGAGGATTAGTTTTCAAACAAATATTTGAAAAAATTTCAAACTAAATGATATGAAAAATGAAAGTTTTAAATATTAAAATGTAGGTTGAAAGGCACATTTAAAATGTTAGTAAGTGGATTTTCACTTAGGGTTACTATTTTTCACTTGCAAAGTGAAAATGAGAGCAAAAAAAGTAGGTAAAAAAGTTACATGGGATTTGCAAGTTGAAAAGGATGCTCAAATTTTAGTTGCAAAGAAGAGGGAAAATGAAGAATGAGGAGCATATTCTAGTTTGGTGAAAGAATTAATCCAAGTTTAGCAAGACAAAAATTTATGAACATCCAAAAAGAAGAAGAAGAGTTAGTCCTAACTTTCAATCTCAAATTTCCAAAACATTAGCTGAAATCCCTAAAAATATAATACCAAATGATGCATTATGCTTGTTCATTTACCTTGGTGCATTTGATGAAGAAATGAGCTATCTCTTAAGAGATAAAGAGCCTATAACATTACATCATGCATATCAAATTGCAATGGATATTGAAAACAACTCAAAATATTCAATGATGAAGGTATACATGGATGCAAGTGTTGGTTATCCTAGCACACCTCATGCAAATGAAATTCATGGATTAGACAATAGAAATGGCTGTCAAGATGATGATGCTTCTGTTGTTCCAATTTTTCCATCATTGCAACATACAAATCATAGTGAATTTCACGTTGAGCATCAACAAAACTTGAGCAATATTGATCAAATGTCTTTTGTTCAAGAATTTTCTAACATGAAGAGGCACAAGGGAGAATCACCATATGATTTGTTTTTGAGGTTTTTGGATGCCTTGTTAGGGGTCCCCAAAAATTTTAAACCCAAGGATTCAATGTGCATTGATCTGTTTTGTGAAATCTATTGAGCCAGGGCTGAGTACCTTGCCAAAGAAATTGAAGCCTCATAGTTTTATCCAAGAACTTGATTGGATAAAGATTGTTGATGATTGGATAAAGATTGTTGAAGGAGCTCAATGTGGTCATACAAGAGGTGTGGTGTCTCAAAATAGAGATAACAGTTGTCCTATTGAGAAAACTCAAAACACAGTGCACATAATTGAAAAAAGTATATTAGAAAATGATTTTTTCCAGATGAGGATAATGATTGCAATCAGCTCATAAGCAACATATATGTAGATCAATATAACAGTGATGAAGATGAAGATACATGGTATGGTGACCAAATATATATGCATGAAATCCTTCCTTGTAATTTTTTGGTTCATGAAGGTGTGAAAGAAATGCAAGATGTCATTCCATGTCATGTTTTGAGCAGTGACAATAGTACAAGTGTTGCTGATTTATTATTACAAATCAATGGTCAAGATATTAAAAATGGAAGATTAAGCATTCATTCTAAAAATTTTGAGCATAGTTTATGTAATGATGAGTTTTCTTGAGATGAGGATCATGATGATAGTGAACATAATTGCTTTTCTGAGGATTATGAATGATCTCATGAGGATGATCTAGAGGTATTTTCTTCACATGAAGGATGCAATGATATGAATTTTCATGAAGTCACTTGCACTCACAAGTGAATAAACAAATTTCATTTGATGAATACCTGTAATATAGTTAGGTTTTGTTATCAATGAAGCATACTGACTCTATGGATGATGATCAATTTGAAGATAAAAACTTGTGTGTTCAGTATCCTAATCCTAAGCACATTGTTAGAGATGATAATGATGTTAGTGAGGTTGAGTATGATGCTAATGAACATGGTTATGTTCCTGTTGCATGTAATAACTTATGTGAAATAGAAATGGAAATGTTAGCTATACCTGAAGAGGATGATGATGTGCACAAAGACAGAAATAGAAGTGGGTTTAATGAACTAGTGAATTGGAAATTGAATATGGTTGTTTCTTTGCTGATGTTTCTTTCCTTCATAGTATGCAAATGGACATGTTTGTCTTGAATGAGGGGTGCAATAGTGTAAAAGTTGATGAAGACACATGCTCATTTTTGGTAAACAAGAACCATTCTATGATGGATCTACTGAATCCAAGTCAGATGCTTTCTTATCAACTAACAATTACAATAGTGAATATGTTACAAAGAAGTATGAAAATTTTGGCTCAGGATTTGGTCTTGAAAATTTTGAGCCTCTATTTGAAACATTTCACATGGAATTGTATGATGGTCTGAAGAATGAGTTTGACATTGTCAGTGAGCTTGAGATGAAAATCATTGTTTATGCATTGGAGGTTGATGTTTTTTCTAAATAACTTGATCTGAATGTGGTTGAGGATACTATGAATTTTGATAAATCCTATTTCCAAAGAAGTGGATCATGTGACAGTATAACTGACTTGCAATGCTTAGGTGAGCGTGAGAATCAATTTGAGAATATGCCTATGTATGAACAGTTTTTTTTCATTACACACAATGAATGCATGTTAGATATAGGACAAATATCAAAGGATGACTCTAGAAGGTTTTATATGAGAATTTTATTCAATTTGATTTTTCAAACTTGGAGATGCAATTTGACTTCAATAAATCAGGGCATATACTTCTAGATGGGACTATTGAACAAAGTGTTTATGACAGTTTGATGTTTGATGTGCAAACTGAATATGATGACAAAATTTATGATTCCTGTGTGTGTGAAATGTGGGAGAGTTTGCAAAACAATACTAAAGCATACAAACATCAATGAGATGTATTATATTAAATATTTGAATTGAAGAACTACTCTAATTTCCGCAAAAAAAATCTTCAAAAATGTTACATTGTCCTCTATTCTCAAGGATTCATTAAATTATATTGGCTCTCAGATTTCATATGTGCACTATGATTGTTAGAATGAAAACTTGGGAAACAAGATGTTGTATAAAATGCAAGAAATCTAAGTTCCTACATGAAACTATGTGATAAAAGCCATGATGCTATGATAATGGTGATATTGAAAAATGGATAATGATGCTAACTTATGTGATGCAAATGTTGTGATAAGAAGCTAAAATGATTCTGCATATGCTCAAATAACTATTGATATGATAAACTAAAATGCAACTATAAGGCATGACATGAAATAAAATGCAAGTTCTATAAAGAAAGACACGAAATATAATGCAACTATAAAGCAAGACATGATTCTAATTTAACATGATACTACAATGCAAACTTTGAACTCCAAATGCTCCAATGCTCCAAAGGTATTCCTGCATAATAAGTTTGCTCAAATGTGGGATGATAAATGTTGTAGCAAAGGGTTGTATTTATAGGATTTTCAAAGCATCTTGTGATGTGGCAATGATCGGCGGTCCAGATTCAAACATGAGGGATGAACGATGGAGATGGAAGAATCAAGGAGGATGTTCCCTTGACCAAGGGCATGAACATGCCAAATGGATGAAGGAATAAAGTGTGTGAGAAATAAGCCATGTGTTAAAAGTTTGTTGAAGATAATTGGTTCAAAATAATGTAATTAAATATTAGTCATATTTAATTACATGTGACATTTGATGACATGGCCAAAAAGTGTTGTAGATATGTGACTAATTTTGAATTTGAAATTATTCAAACTTCGTGAGGAGATATTTAATTAAATAAAAAATAAAAAATAGTCATTTGCTTATCTAATTAAATTTAGAAGAATGTGGTTTAGATTGAAGAATTTCGAAAAGTGTGAACTATATAAATAAGTTGTGAATTTATTTATAAGTAGATGAATTAAAGGAGTTTATTAATTAAATAGTTAGTATTTAATTAATTAATTGTCTTGATTGACTTTAGGTGTATACATTTTGCTCCTCTTTGAAGTAATGTGTTAACACGTTGCTTCACAGAAAAATTTGCTGCTGATGTCGAATTTTTTTTTTCGATACCCTAGATGTTGATTTTCAAGTGATGATGGATATATGCCCCCTCAGGAGATTAATTGGTGAATTTTTGAATTTTTGGATTTTTTGGATTTTTTGAAAATTTTGATAATTTTTCGATGATCTCAAAATTTTATGATTTAGAAATGATTTATCTCCCAAAAAATGATGTATAAGTCAACAGGTGATGAAATAATGAATTAAGCCCCTTTTTGACTCCTTGTGTTTGATGATGAGCCAAAAAGTGGCGATATGTTGGGTATGTGTAGGCTATGTGGATGACGACTTTTTTTTACCCAAAATTGATGAAATGAAAAGGGTTTTTAAAGGAGATTCTTAGTTTTCCACCAATATAAATTATGCTTTACTTTGAATTCAATAAATAATTATTATTCATTTTCTATTTGAATTACAACTAAAGTTCTGATTTATAGGCTGATTTAAAAACATCTATAGCTTTCAAACGATATCACATTTTTTGAATCCAAAATATGCATCACATTCTATGCTTCGTATACTATAGGATTAAAAAAATAAATTGAATTTCATGAAGTTTCGACCAAGTTAAGGTGGTCAACCATATGAGTTTTTATATTTTTTTAAAATTGTAATAAAAAAATCATAATTAATTATTTACTTGGAAAAAAATTACGAAAAAATATGCATCACATAGGGACATGAGTTCTCTACTTATATATAAAATCTTATAAAAAAATATTATCATTTTATTGTGGTTAGGGTGGTCAGACATACACCTACTTCTTAATTTTTCCTTGAAATTTAAGTACTACTGCATTGAAATTATAAATTTTTACCAAATAGATTTAAAAAAAGAAAAAAAAACTAGTAGTTTAGAAACTACATTCAATTTGCTACATATTCTATTCTTACATATTTTTGAAATAATATAGATAACTTATTCAAATTTTTACATCAAGTTTCCTAACTCTGATTTTTCTGATTATTTTGCCACTTAAGGGCCTATTTTTTCCATGATGATCCTGCACATACCCTAATTTAATTTCTATTATATATGCTATGTGATGTTCTACATGTTGATGATCATGATGATTATGATGATTATGCAATGATGATATGATAATGTATGCTTGATGATTCTATATGCTTTCTGGATGATGTTTTATACTATGTGAGATGGATTTGAGTATGCAAATTATGTGTGATGTCTATGTGTGTTCATGTGATGATTATGCTAATCTAGTTAGTCCTTTGTCAGTCTTGAATTTGAGTAATAAAAAATTCATCTTCACTACTGTTTTTAGATGTTCATGACAATGTCATTATATCCTTTGTTAACCAGTCATGTTTTGCAACAACTTTTTTTTCCTGGAAATCTTACTTTGTTGGACATGTCTTTCAATCATCTTATGTGAATCCAAGATCCATTTTATAAAAAAAGAGTAAATGATTTTAGTGATGCATCAAGTTCAATTATTCCCAAGTATTAAAATAGAGATTTTTTCTACTTGTAAATCTTACTCTACTGGACATGTCTTTCAATCATCTTAATGGACCAATTTCTTAATCCATTAATAATTTATGAAATGATTTGGATCATGAAAGTGAGATGGAAAGCACTTTTATTTTATTTTTTTTGATGCAAATATTATGATGTGATGCATGGATGGATCAATGATGTGATAATGTTTTCTAATGTATGCAAATGATGATGCAACTAATGTGCTTGACTATCTGAGAATGTTTTCTAATTTATGCAAATGATGATGAAATTGATGTGCAACTATATAAAAATGATGTGTTTTTGGTAATGTCAAGTGTACTCAATCCATTAGTGCAAGAGATAACATCATTATGACATTGTTACAGCTTTGGAAATCCCATACATACAGATGCAAACTAACATGGATGCAATCTACTTTAACCATACAGATCTAATATGCAAATATCATTTCTAACAACTAATTTGTCATGTTTTTTACATCATTGAGCCTTTAAAATGTTGAAAGTTAGTACAAGCATCGATGGAATAATGTAGACCATGATGACCTGAGTACTACTTCCATGATTTTTGATATTGCAAGTTAACACAAGTATCTAAGTATAATTGAACCGAGATGACCTAAGTATTACTTGCGTAAACAAACAAGAGTTAACCATTTTCCTATTCATATTTAGAATGTCATTAGTGATACTTTGTAGAGCATGTCCCACGACAATTTGCATAGTAATAATGATCAAATCATAGATAGAAGACAAAGAAAAATCAGATTCCTTCTTGGATCCTCTTAGTTCAATACATCATTGAGGTGCTCCAAAGATATGATATCAAAAATAAAAGTTCAACAATTGAACATTCATGCCATAGTGATAAAGCCATGATTTAGAAGGAACACCATCCATTTAAAGTTTGCTTCTAGTTTGATTGATTTGGCTATTTTGATTTGGATGGTTGATGTATTTCTGATGGTGATTGATGTTCAATGTTGAGTTGCACTATGATCATTGTGTTTGTTGTGTTTTTCCTACTACTGTTTCTTTGTTGGTTCAAGCTCAAAGTTTGTTGCCCCTAGTGAGTTCAATATTTTTCCCCTAGTCTAGGTGAAACACGTCTACGATCCCAAAATATGTACTTGAAGCTTTCCAATGATAAGCAAATAGATGGTGAAAGCGAATGGAAAAAGTGAATGGACGACATGCTCAAATAGATGGAAAAACTAGTCTATCACAAATAATGCCTTTTGTCAGGTTTTCACTACTTGCTTTTATTGCACTTTTTCAGATTTTCAATTTTTTTTTTATTTTTCACCTTTTTTTTTCCTTTTTTTCCTTTTTCTCTTTTTTTTGTTGGATATTTTAAGATGGAATGATATGATATGACCAGTTGAAGGAACATGATGCCCCAAAAAAGAGGTAATGCAACCATGGATAAATGATAGATCAAACTAAAATATTCACTGCAAAACATGTCACACAAGCAACACATTTCTTGTTGAAAGATGATAATGGTTGATTGCTTAGGATACTGAGAATGATTGATTCCATAAGGCATGATGATGAAAAGTACTTAGGATCACTAATTTCCTCTAAGTACAATAAGATTGATGGTTGTTGATGATTGATTGACAAAAGATATGAGGATGGGACAATGTTTTATAGCTCGACTCAAATATGATTTACATGATAAGGTTCAAGGTTAAAAAGGGAAATGATGATGTGGATTTTTATAAGCTAGGAGATATAGAATGGAAGAAAGCGAGGATAAAGATAATGAATGGGATGATCAAGATAAACTAGATAAGATACAAACACAAGGCCCATGTATTTTTCCCCTATTCCTCATCAAGACCAAGGAAGGGAAGAAAGGATGTATCTAGAAATAATGATGGAATATGGATAATATGAAAGATATGGTATGACAAATATGGACAAATAAAATATGATAAGATATATGATGTTCAAGGAGATAACCTTGTCAAGATCAAAGGTGGAAATGTAAGGAATGATAATATGGACAAAACTTGCCCCTCAAGTGTAGAGTGCATGAGGAATATTGAAAATAGGATATGGATGATAGGGAGATGGAGGAAGGACTTAAGCATCAAGTTTCACAAACAAATATTCCTTTAATAAACCAAGTCAATGGGGATTAAAGTCATAAATGTTGCCCTATTAAAGGTATGATGGAAGAACTAAGGACTTATCCATAGGTTTGGATTAAAGGAGAATAATGGGGGATGAATGTTCAATGATGTATAGGAGGTGGGAAGGTTTGTGATAGAAACAAGGTTGGATTGAGATAATCACAATCTCAAGGCTCTAGGTTTCCAATAGATAAACCCCTAGTGTTTCACTCCACCAATCAACCTATAGGTCCTAAAAGTATTTAGGCACCCTTGGTCACTTGCCAACCCTGCTATCAATTTCAATTTGCTGCTACCAAACCATTCTTGATACTTTTCCTCACTTTCCCATCTAGCCCTCAATCCCTTTAAAGACTAGATAACCTCTAAAATCCTCCTAACAACGTTGCAGGGGTGTGCATAGGTTTTCTTGGCTTCAAAAAAATCTAGGAATCATTCTTGTCCAAGCTTAACTCTCCTTTCTTCTTTCGCTACCACCATACCCTAGGTTAGGGTTTTAGGAGGGCTACTAGGATTAGGCCTTCTCACACAAGAAAAATGTTTACCACTCCTCTCCTCCACCTTATCAAGCCAATCTTGCTTTAGTCACCCTTGCTCAAATTTGGATCACTAACAAATTTTTAGGGTCTTGGATTGTTTTCTATCTGTACATGTGATGTACCCTGTTCTTGCAAGAAGTAGGGTTTTTCTTTAACCTTTCCTTGGACTGTTGCACTTTCTAGCCTCCAAAAGATCAAACAAAGGTTCTGCCACCTTGTCAGCCTTGGCGAGGGCTCCTGCAATCACTACATACGTTGCATCAACAAGTATTTATCACCCCTGCCATATTAGGTCTGATTTCTACTCATCTTTTCCAAACCAGGCTTCATAAGCTCGCTTAGGAAAAGATTAAATCCATGCTTCCAGAACTCACCAAGACATTTATATTTACAATATTTACAAGGGTGGAGTTTTTCCTTGCTTCCACAATGTCCATACTTCTTGGTACGGACAAGAAACAAATTCAAAACTCCATTTTTAGTAATTTACCAGTCATAACTAAATTAAAGAAAAGACACTGATTTGACAAGAAAAGAAGAAAAAAATGGGAACACTAACTACAATGACTATACACAACTTAAAAAAAAATTATTTACATGCCAGTAAACAATAGAAATGTTTTATTTAATTCATTCAAGCTGCTGTTTTGGACGCAAGAACAAAAAACTGTATTTTATTTGGCAAAAATCATTGTTTTTTTTCCATTCACAAAAACTGCCAACTCAAAAAGCATTCCACTACCTTCAAAAGTTGAACATCCACCTTACCCATGCAAGGAATCAGTTAGGTTCATTTTACCGAGCCTAAGAATAGCAAAAATCATGCTGTTTGAAAACACAGTGTGTTTTTCTATTTCTGCCCAAAACTTAGGAAATAACCAAAAAATGATTCCTAGCTTATTCAAAATTTCACCTAAGCACTAAAAAGGTCCACAACCACAATCCAAATGGTATATGAGACCTTGCACAACAAGAGAAATTGATTTTAAAACAATACTTCAAAATGTGCTTATATTTTGGAAGTGCTCCTGCACCATTCTCCCCCTCTCAGGACAAAAATCAAGGCACTTGAGGAGATATCAGTGATAAATCAATTCCTTGCTTCTTGAAATCTTCCTTTTCAACCCAGGTATCCTCAGATTCAGGTTTTCCTTTCCACTTGACAAGGTGTTCCATGTAGATTTTGTGCCGTGTAAACTTTTGCACTCGAGACTCCAAGATCTTCTCTACCTGAAGCTTCTCTGGATTAGGTAGGGAAATGTTACTGACATCCTTGAACACCTTACTACTGGTTTGATCCCTGTCAGTGACTATCCCCTTTTATTTTATCAGATCAACAACATTAAAGACTAGAGATATGCCCAAATCAGATGGCAATTCTATCTTGTATGCATTCTTCCCATACTTAGCTAACACCTTGCATGGTCCCATTCTTTTCATTTGTAGCTTGGTTGACATTCCCTTCTGCATCCTTTATTTTTTAAGATGAACCATAACATAGTCACCTATTTGGAACTGCACATCTCTCCTTGACTCATCAACTTTGTCTTTCAATTTTTGTGTTGCTGCTGTGATTGTCTTCTTAACCTGCTCATGAATCTCCTTCATGGTCTGACTAAAATCTTCTGCATGTCCACTCCTATTCTCCTAAGATCCAAGGTCTCTGAGCTCATAAATTCCTCTTGGGTGCATCCCATACACAACTTCAAATGGACTTTTCCCTGTAGTTCTATTAACACTGTCATTGTATGCATATTTAGCTTGGGAAATCACCATATCCCATGTCTGTCCATATTCCTTTGTCAAGCACCTCAATAGGTTACCTAACACTCTATTAACCACCTCTGTTTGACCATCGGTCTGAGGATGGTATGCTGATCCAAATGACAAATTTGTTCCCAATATGCTCCATAGTGTTTTCCAAAAATGGCTCATGAATTTCACATCCTTGTCTGAAACAATACTTAATGGAAATCCATGGATTCTTACAACTTCCCTAAAGAAAAGATGGGAAATGTAACTTGCATCATGTGTAGTCTTGCATGGAATAAATTGACTCATCTTGCTAAATTTGTCCACAACTACAAAAACACTGTCAAAACTAGTTTTAGTCTTGGGAAGACCCACCACAAAATCCATGCTCACACACTCCCATGGTCTGTTAGGAATAGGCAGGGGCTGATACAAACTAGCATTGCTAGCTCCCCCTTTGGCTTTCATGCAAACAACTCACTGTTCTATGTACTTCCTAATATCTCTTGCCAACCTAGGCCAGTAATAAAATCTTTGTACCAGCTCTAAAGTCTTATTGATTCCAAAATTCCCACTAAGACTGCCATTGTGTTTCTCTTAGATCAAATTTTCCCTCATTGATCCTCTTGGGACACATAACAGATTTCCCTTGAATAACAATCCATTTTGTAGAGTATACTCAACATATTGACTATGAAAATGATATGCAAAATCTGAACATACCTGTAGGCTTCTGAGAAATCTTCATCCTCACCATAGAGGTCCTTGAAACTCTCCAATCCAATGCTTTTCAGCTGTATCTCTTGGACTGTCAACATCCTCCTGCTTAATGCATCTGCCACTTTGTTTTGCTGCCCCTTCTTGTGCTTAATGGTAAATGTAAAGGCTTGAATGTACTCCATCCATTTCAAGTGTCTATTGCTTAACTTCTCTTGGGTATTGATATAACTGAGTGCCTGGTTATCTATGAAAACCACAAACTCTTTGGGCAATAAATAATGCCTCCATTTCCTAATGGACTACACTAAAGCATAAAGCTCCAGATCATAGGTGGAGTATTTTTATTTGGCTTCATTGAGTTTTTCACTGAAGAAGGCTACATGCCTACCTTCTTGACTAAGGACTCCTCCTACTACTACTCCACTTGCATCACACTCAACTGTAAACAATTTATCAAAACTAGGCAATAACAAGATAGGTTGTGTTGCCACTTCTTGTTTTAGCTTTTCAAACCCTTTATCAACCTTTAGTGTCCATTTAAACTTTGTTTTCTGACCACCCTTGATTGTATCTAACACTGGTGCACATATACCACTAAAATTCCTTATAAACTTCCTATAAAACTGAGCCAAACCATGGAAACTTCTTACCTCAGTTGCTGTGGTTGGTGTAGGCTAGTTTAGGATGGCTTCTACCTTACTTGGATCCATCTTCAGCGTTCCTTGGGATACCACAAAGCCTAGATACACAAGTTCTTGTTTGAAGAGCTCACACTTTTCAAGATTGATTGCCAATTTTTCTTCTTGTAGCCTTTTGAGTACCATCTCCACATGCTTCAAATGTTCTTCTGCTATCTTACTGAAAATCAGTATGTCATCCAAGTAGACTACCACAAAAATCCCTGTGAAATCCTTAAGCACCTCATTCATTAGTCTCATGAACGTGCTAGGGGCATTTGAGAGGCCAAATGGCATCACTTTCCATTCATACAAACCATCATTTGTCTTAAAAGCTATCTTCCACTCATCACCCTCCTTAATTCTGATTTGATGATACCCGCTCTTAAGATCTAACTTGGTGTAGAATTTTTCACCTCCAAGGAAATCCATTAAATCTTCAATTCTAGGTATTGGAAATCTATACCTAATGGTGATCCTATTAATTGCTCTAGAATCAGTACAAAGTCTCCATTTACCTCCTTTTTTTGTTGCCAAAACAACTGGGACTACACATGGACTAATACTCTTTTGAATTAGACCTTGATTCAACAATTCTTCCACTTGCCTTGCCACTTCAAGATTTTGATCTAGTGTGAGTTTGTATGCTACCTTGTTAGGTAAAGAGGCTCCAGGTATGAATTCAATTTGATGACTTATTGCTCTCTTTGGTGGTAGAGTTGCCGATGTTCCATCACTCACTATGCTCTTGTATTTGTCAAGCAAGTTTTGGACTACTATTGGTAACACTATCCTTTCAGCCTTTTCCTCTTCTTTGGGCTGCATCATGATCACATACCCTTCATTCCCTTGGTGTAGATCCTTCATGAACTCCTTGCCACTGCTCAACATAATGTTAGGAACCTTGGACTATCCTTCATCATCCTCAATCAATGACTGCAGCTTGAAGGTTTTTGCATCCTTCTTGAATTCAATGGTGTTCTCCTTTCCATGGTATATAGCACCTCTATCATATTGCCATGGCCTGCCAAGAAGAAGATGGCATGCATCCATGGATAGTACATCACAAATCAGCTTGTCTTTGTAGCCTCCAATTGAGAATTCCACTGTAACCTGCTCATTCACTAGAACACTCTGCCCTTTGTTCAACCATGTGACTTTGTAAGGATTGGTATGAGGTACCTTCTGCAATTTTGACTTAGTTATTGCCTCCTCAAAGATTATATTGTCCGTAGTACTAGAATCTACAATGACCTTACATACCTTTCCCAATATCTTGCACCTTGCTCTAAACAAATCTCTCCTTTGCTTGGGTTCTTCCTTGACTGGTTGTCTGATCAGCACTCTATTAAACATAAGATTTTCACCTACTTCTGATTCTATATGACTGATCTTAGGGGATTTGACACTCATGGTGTCCTCTTGTTTATAAGCTACTCTTTTCTCATTGCTAGATGAAGCTTTCTCTGGGCACCTATAAGCTGGATGACCTAGGTGATTACAGTGATAAAAATTCATAATGGAAAAGTAGGAGTTACTTCTGCTTGCTCCTCTTCCTCTGTTTGAACCTCCTTGAGGTCCTCTTCCTCTATTAAATCCTCCTCTTGATGATGTTTCACCTCCATGCTCGATAAGCTTTGATTCACCTTGGTTCCTTTGTTCATTACCTCTTCCTTGGTAACCTCCACGCTGTCCTCTTTGGTCTCTACCTTTTCCTTTGCCCTTAGAGGACTGATCATGCTTCCTTTTATTCCTCTCTTCAATCTTGATAGCCAACTGATAACATTGGTGGACTGTCTTGGGGCTGAGTAAAGCCATCTCTTCCTGTATGTTTCACTTCAAACCATTGAGGTATCTAGCCACTTTTAGGCTCTCATCTTCTACCACACTTGATCTCAAGCAAAGCTTCTAGAACTCTTTAGTGTAAGTGTTGACATCTTGGTCTTTTTGTCTTAAACTCTACCTCTTCTTATGGAGTTGGATCTCATAGAAATTTGGCATATATGCTTCCTTTACCTTAGCAACCATTCCTTTCTAGGTTGATATGGGCTGCTTGCCTTCTTTCTCTCTTTCAGTCTGAATAAAATTCCACCATGTCAAAGTTGATCCTCTCAACCTTGATTTTGCAACCTTCACTTTCTGTGCTTCAGTGACTCCATCACACTCAAAGTGGTTCTCCATTCCATCTATCCAGTCCATGAACAGATCGCGATCCATCTTTCCATAGAACAATGGTATGCCCTCAAGTCCTTTTCCACTTAAGGCTTTTAATGCCTTCAAGAAAGGCTCCTCCTCCAAAACAGGGTCAGGTTTAGGGACTTTGTCCTCTGCAACCTCTTCTTCCTTTGGCATGATTCCTTCCAACCTTGCATTGTTCAATGCTTTCTCCAATTGCTCAATTCTTTCTTTCAGGGACTTGTTGTCCTCTTCTTGTTCTTCAACCTTCTTGGCTAACTGTGCATTTGTCACCATGGCTAGGGTTTCACTAGACTCAACTTCAAACATATAAGCTGCTTTCCCAAATCTTTCACCGCTCTGATACCAATCTGATAGAAACAAGGTTGGATTGAGATAATCACAATCTCAAGGCTCTAGGTTTCCAATAGATAAACCCCTGGTGTTTCACTCCACCAATCAACCTATAGGTCCTAAAAGTATTTAGGCACCTCTGGTCACTTGCCAACCCTGCTATCAATTTCAATTTGCTACTACCAAACCGTTCTTGATACTTTTCCTCACTTTCCCCATCTATCCTTCAATCCCTTTAAAGATTAGATAACCTCTAAAATCCTCCTAATGACGTTGCAGGGGTGTGCACAGGTTTTCTTGGCTTCAAAACAGTCTAGGAATCATTCTTGTCCAAGCTTAACTCTCCTTTCTTCTTTCGCTACCACCATACCCTAGGTTAGGGCTTTAGGAGGGCTACTAGGATTAGGCCTTCTCACACAAGAAATTTTTTTACCACTCCTCTCCTCCACCTTATCAGGCCAATCTTGCTTCAGTCACCCTTGCTCAAATTTGGATCACTAACAGATTTTCAGGGTCTTGGACTATTTTCTGTCTGTACATGTGATGTGCCCTATTCTTGCAAGAACTAGGGTTTTTCTTTAACCTTTCCTTGGACTGTTGCACTTTCTAGCCTCTAGAAGATCAAACAAAGGTTCTGCCACCTTGTCAGCCTTGGTGAGGGCTCCTGCAATCACTACACATGTTGCATCAACAAGTATTTATCACCCCTGCCATATTAGGTCTGATTTCCACTCATCTTTCCCAAACTGGGCTTCATAAGCTCGCCTAGGAAAAGATTAAATCCATGCTTCCAGAACTCACCAAGACATTTATATTTACAATATTTACAAGGATGGAGTTTTTCCTTGCTTCCACAACATCCATACTTCCTGGTACAAATAGGAAACAAACTCAAAACTCCATTTTCAGTAATTTACCAGTCAAAACTAAATTAAAGAAAAGACACCGATTTGACAAGAAAAGAAGAAAACGATGGGAACAATAACTAAAATGACTATACAAAACTTAAAAAAAAATTCTTTACATGCCAGTAAATGACAGAAATGTTTTATTTAATTCATTCAAGCTACTATTTTGGACGTAAGAATAGAAAACTGTATTTTATTTGGCAAAAATCACTATTTTTTTTCCATTCACAAAAAATGCCAACTCAAAAAACATTCCACTACCTTCAAAAGTCAAACATCCACCTTACCCATGCAAGGAATCAGTTAGGTTCATTTTACTGAGCCTAAGAATAGCAAAAATCATGCTGTTTGAAAACACAGTGTGTTTTTCAATTTCTACCCAAAACTTAGGAAATAACCAAAAAATGATTCCTAGCTTATTCAAATTTTCACCTAAGCACTAAAAAGGTCCACAACCACAATATAAATGGTATATGAGACCTTGCACAACAAAAAAAAAATTGATTTTAAAACAATACTTCAAAATGTGCTTGTATTTTGGAAGTGCTCCTGCACTAGTTTGTTGATGGATAGATGGAAAGGATTGCAAGGTCAACATTGGCACACACCTTGAAGGGTGGTGGAGTGATGGAGGAAAAATGGATTTGGAAGGTGAAAGGTTTTTAAATGGAAGATTAGAGGAAGCTTTTTGTTCAACAAATTTGGGTGCCAATTTAGATTTCATTGCTTCTATGAGACTTTTAGGAATCCACATGATTTTTGACTTTGATATTTTTTTTATGGGCCTTTGTGGCCTTTGAGATTTTTCTCTTCGATTTATGGACCTTTGTGGTCTTGGAAATTTTTCTTTTTTCTTTGATGGGCCTTTGTGGACTTTTGAAATTTCCTTTTGATTTATGGACCTTTGTGGTCTTGGAAATTTTTCTTTTTGCTTTAGATGGGCCTTTGTGGCGTTTTTTATTTTTCATTTGATTGTGGATCAAATTTTCTTTTATTTTTGCATGCCTCTTCAAGGAGACATGTTGATCCTTTGATACATGTGAATTTTGATATGGAAGATTGTGACATTTGGCACCCAAATTGCTTCCAATACCAATAGGAGAGATGGATGGAGATGAATGGTATGGAGGTATCATGGATGAGTTGTTGGAGGTGGTATTTTGAAAGGGCATCAAGGATGTGTGCCTTTGTTGTTCTTGATGAATACAACATGGACCTAGGATAGAGGAAGGTTTGATGAACTAGGATGAGGACCTAAGATAGATGGAACGTTTGGTGGATTAGGATGAGGACCTAAGATAGATGGTAGGTTTTATGGACTAGGAGTCTAGAAATCTTAGGTGTATAACCAAGGCCATGGTAATATGGGTTTTCTTGAGTAGAAAGAGGTTCTAGGATACCTTGTTCATGAAGGCCTAATCCTTTGCCTTTGTAGGTCATACTTTGACACATTCATTTACCAATGGGATATGTATTGTTTGTGAAACAAGATGCAAGTCCATTTTGGGGAGGATATGATATGGATGAAAGGATAGGTGTTGAAAGTAAATTGGGGAAAATAAAGGTGGAGGGTCCCAATTTGTAGGTGTGTGGCTCATGGATAGCCTGAATAGGTGTGATAGGATCTTGGCATGGGGATGATGGGGTACTTTGATCTTGACTTGGAAAAGGAGTGTGAGGTGTAGAATATGGAGTAGCTTGCTCTATAATAGGTATGAAATCATCATGAAGTGGTATGAAAGGTATATCTTTATCTTGAGAAGGATGAACATCCTCATGGAATGAAAAGGTATCCTTGCATGGACGCATGTATTGATCTTGATGAGGAAGGGAATCATGAGATTTTGTAGAAAGTATATCTTGATCATTTGATGGTAGGACATCATTAGATAGGATGGAAGAATTATCATGCTCCTGGGATCCAATGGAATCTTGAGATGGTATGGATTCATCAAATGGAGTGGAAGGAGGACTTGGAAGGATACTTTTCTCTTGATATGGAAGGGAATCCTTGTGGATGAAAAGTGAAAGGAGGGAATCATCATAAAATTCTTAAGAGATGAGGTTTTGGTCAAAGATTGGAATAACTTGTGGAGTTTTGGTATCATTGGATGGAGTGGAAAGAATGCTTTTATCTTGAGGTGTAGAGGAGTCTATGTTATCATATTTTGGACAGAGAGATTGACATGAATCATTAGATGCAAAAGGTATGATAGATGAAGGTGGTTGGATTGAATTGTTAACTTGGGTAAAAGAATCTTGAGATTTATTTTGGCTTGTGGGAAATGAAGATAGATGCATGACATGGTAAGATTGTTCAATATCCTTTGTGTTTGAAGACTTTGATTTGGGTTTCTCATTTAACTTTTTAAAGAATTCAAAGAAATTGAACTTGGATGATGTAGTTGTTGGTGGAGAAGGTATCATGTCTATATTTCTATCAGATGGATAAGAATAGATGTTTGACAACAAATATCTTTATGTGGTTGTTTCCCTCTACATATCCCAAATTTTTTGTTGAAGGTTTTTCATTTGTTGAGTTAAGTCATTCAATTGATCCTCATCTATTTCAAGTTGATGAAATATGTGAAAAAAAATTCCTTCAGTTTCTGACATGATACCAGTTTTGTTTTGAAAAAGATCCTAAATTATGATTTTTTTAATTGTCTGATAGAAGGTGAATCTTGCTCTTTGGTTTAGGATTTTCTGGATGCACTAAAATATTGCACAAATGCACTGGAAGATAGCCTAGATGCGCTATAGAATGGCTTGAATGCACCATAGAAAGGCTTGAACACACTGCAGGATTGGTTTGATGTGCTACAAAATAGCTTGAATGTGCTAAAGTATTGGGTGGATGCATTGCAACAATGGGTGAATGTACTATAGAATGCCATGGACGCACTGGAAGATATAGTGGATGCATTATAACAGCATATGGATGCACCAGAGAATTGTGTAAATGTGTCAGAACAAGCAGTGGATGTGTTGAATTGGGAAAATGTCACATTTCTTGCAAGTTTGTTTGATTTTTTCAATTTTCTAGTCAAAGAATTTGTTGTTTCAAAGGATGTTTTCTGAATCAAGGTTTTCACTTCCAATGTGTGATGTTTTGTTTGAAATTTTTTCAAAAACACATTGGTAAAACACATCAAACATGTACAATCCTAAGGTTGTGTAGGACAATATTTATTGAGTTCCCACTTGGATTTTACTCTAGATAGCTATGCCTACTTTTAGTGGATGATTAGAAGCTTGACCCCACTGGCTCCCCTCTATGAAACTCACTTCTATAGGGCAACCAAGCTTCAGTATCCATGAATCTCCCATGGCACACTTCTCATCTCTACTAAAAGCCACAAAAATGTGGGACAACTTCAAAGGTTAGACGTTCTGCACTAGTAAATAGAATAAGGATTTTGACTTGCTATAACAAAGGGTTCTAGTATAGGCATTTCATTCATGGGGGATCATCCATTCGGCAAGAGACCATTGCTGCCCTTCTTGTCAAAACAATACTCATGATACTTGAACTTTCCTCAGGTACTCACATTTATATCCTAGTTGGAAGTCACTTGGCTTTAGCATGTTCCCAGTTAGGTCATTCCCTTGGGTGATTATTTTTTCCCACAAGGCAGACCCTCTATGGATAAAACAAAATAAAAATGAATGGGTCTGACTTTTTGGTCACCCAGTAAAGGGGAGAGAATATGCCTACCATTCATGAAGCACATAAAACATGGTGTTCTTTAACCTTTTAATTAAGCTAGATGCCTATCTTAATCAAAAGAAAACATTCAAATAACTCCAACCCCTGCATAAATCATTAGTAGTTGCATAAGTTTGTCTTTGAAAAGCGCATTTAGTACAATGGATATCAAATTATTTTTCTTTCACTTCAATGTTCCATGTCCCTCTTAAAACCCACAATAAATACTCAAAATGTTAGATGAGATCAAGAAATAAGAAGACATGAGGGTTAGATGAATGATTAAGCATAAAACCCTAAAACCTAGACCAAGTTACAATGTGATTTGACTTTGGGTGTAAAATTAAAATTTTTAACTCCACAAGAATTGAGAAACACTTAGACCATTGCATATCTTATGAAATTCTACCCTATTTAAAAAAAATTGCTTTAAGAAAGACCTCTGTATGACCAAGATATGACCATTTTAAGATTGACTATAAAAGCACTAAAACAGTGACCTAATGCGCAAAAAGAATTCATGGATGTGCTAAAACAGTCCTTAGATGTGCTAAAAGAAGTGTCAGATGTGCTAAAATAAGTGTCAAATGCACTAAAAGAAGTGTCATATGCACTAAAACCTTTTTGTATGTGCCGTAACAGTCATCCAATGCACTAAAAGACTTTTCAAATGCACTGTAACAAGGATCCGATGCGCTAAAATACTTTTCGTATGCACTAAAAGAACTCATGGTCATGCTCAAAGAAGTTCATGTTTAGAATATGTGAAACAACTTCCATAAAATGTTAATAAAATGGGACTAGGCCCCACGGTGGGTGCCAATTTATGTGTGTGTGAAATGTGGGAGATTTAACAAAACAATACTAAAGAATACAAATATCAATGAGACGTATTATATTAAAGATTTGAATCAAAGAACTACTCTAATTGTAGCAAAACAAATCTTCAAAAATGTTCCATTGTTCTCTATTCTCAATGATTCATTAAATCATATTAGCTCTCAGATTTTATATGTGCACTATGATTGTTAGAATGACAACTTGAGAAACGAGATGTATAAAATGCAAAAAATCTAAGTTCCTACATGAAACTATGTGATAAAAGCCATGATGCTATGATAATGGTGATATTGAAAAATGGATAATGATGCTAACTTATATGATGCAAATGTTGTGAGAAGAAGCTAAAATGATTCTTCATATGCTCAAATAACTATTGATATGATAAACTAAAATGCAACTATAAGGCAAGACATGAAATAAAATGCAACTATAAAGCAAGACATGAAATAAAATGAAACTATAAAGCAAGACATGATTCTAATTTAACATGATACTACAATGCTAACTAGGAACTCCAAATGCTCCAATGCTCCAAAGCTATTCCTCATAATAAGTTTGCTCAAATGTGGGATGATAAATGTTGTAGCAAAGGGTTGTATTTATAGGATTTTCAAAGCATCTTACAATGTGGCAGTGATCGATGGTCCAGATTCAAACATGAGGGATGAATAGTGAAGATGGAAGAATCAAGGAGGATGTTCCCTTGACCAAGGGCAACATGCCAAATAGATGAAGGAATAAAGTGTGCGAGGAATAAGCCACGTGTTAAAAGTTTGTTGAAGATAATTGGTTCAAAATAATGTAATTAAATATTAGTCATTACATGTGACATTTGATGACATGGCCAAAAAGTGTTGTAGACATGTGACTAATTTTGAATTTGAAATTATTCAAACTTGGTGAGGAGATATTTAATTAAATAAAAATAAACTATAGTCATTTGTTTATTTAATTAAATTTAGAAGAATGCGATTTAGATTGAAGAATTTAGAAAAGTGTGAACTATATAAATAAATTGTGAATTTATTTATAAGTAGATGAATTAAAGGAGTTTATTAATTAAATAGCTAGTATTTAATTAATTAATTGACTTGACCAATTTTAAGTGTATACAATTCCAACTATCAAATGGACTATGAACACTTTCAATTTTCAGTTCAATTGGATGAGCATTCCGTGGAACATAACAATGAGCTAGATAAGGTAAAATGTCACAATGATTATGGATTTTAGTTAGTGTTTGATTGCAAATTTTAGATTGGTAGAATTAATGGTGGCATTAGAAAGTACAGTGATGTGGTTAAGAATGCTAGTGGTGAAGTTGGTTTGTGGGCAGTTCATGGAAATGTTTTTAGACTTGGCCTAGTTCAAACATAAGAGAATAGAGTATTTGACAGGGGTAAATGTTGGTACTTCATTTTTGGGGGCTAGAGGCCACCAAATGAAATTTGAAAATGGTTTCAATGTAGTATAGAGGAGCAGTTATAAAACAACCCAGTGGATTTGGCTCTTGGTCTACTCCCCAAAGATCTAGAATCTCACCATGCCCACAAGGGGCGTGCATCCCCAAACATGAACCATTGATAACACCTTCAAATTTTTCAAATTTGAAATGCATGTATCCTTTTAGTGTGTCGACAAAGGTTTGGTCGACAAACTGCTAAATATGCCCTGAAGCCAATCTTAACGGATTAGAATTTTGCAAATCGGGGGTCATATTGCAAATCCTCTTGGTAGAATGTTTTTTGGTGAATATGGTAAGACATTTGCTCAGTTTCAGGCCCCAAAGATGAGTTTTGATATGCTATTTAATTATTTTATGACCGCGACCAAGCTAAAATTGGTGTTGCAGAAAGTTTCAAATTTCACAATTCTAAAGGCAACCCATTTCTTGTTTTGGTCTATTAAATCGTCTCCTTTTCTGATTTATTAAAAACAAAGGTCATATGATGCATTATTTTAATGTTTTTTCAGTTGTGGTGAACACAACCTACATGTCAATTTACAAAGGAGGTACCCAAATTTCAATTGCTAGGCAAAATTTGATTTAAAACCCATGTTGTAAATAATTATTTATGATCGCTCGTAAAAAAATTTGACTCCAGGGGTCATGGTTTGCGTGCAGTGAATTTCCTTCATTTGGCTAGTAGGGAAAAATAATTTTTTACCTATTTTGTAATGTTTGAATAAAATATTTAAACATTTTCAAATATTTTAAATATTTCTATGCACGTGAAAAAGGCACTTTTAGGGAAAAGTTAAATATTTGAAGGCTTTATCAAATTTTTATAATGTTTAAAATTTATTAAATCATGCTTCCCCACCAGCCACAATAGTGAATGCTCACGACAACATTTGTGTGCGAGGAAGCAGGGGAGTATTGAGAGGAGATTAAACCATGTAAATGCTTTATTAAAAACCTTATTAATTTTTCAATGTTTTATTAAAGTTGTCACATGCTTTATTTGCTGCAATTTGATTTGCTTGCTAGCCCATTGGAATAATTGCTCACCAAGAACTTGGCGAGGAAGAGGGGAGGTGAAGTTTGGCCATGTTTTTGTGGAAAATTTTGTTGATCACTTCTTTTTCACCATTTCCATATGATTTAAATGTGTTTCATTACTATGAGGAGGAGATTTCACTCTGAAGTGGGCAGAAATTAATCTGTAATCACGTTTTTTTTGTTTGGGGTAGATTTTAATTGTCAATTTTGAGCTACAAACCATGGTTTTTGCTTTGAGAATAGTGCCTCAACCATTTATATTGCTTGGGAGGCAATTTTGACAATGTTTGATGCACTCTTTGGTTGTCAATGAGGTCAAAAACACCCAATATCTCATTCTCACGCCCTGCATCTCATTCTTTTTTTGTGTAAAATGCATCATGTGAAAGTTGAAAATGGCCTACAGTGAATCTTGTGCCAAGAAAGAAGATTGAAGATGAAAAACATACATCTAGGAAGAAAGGGCATGCTATTGTGTGAGGCAAAAAATTGACATGGTTCTCTAACCGTAGGGATTTACTGATAGGAAATAAAATGTCACAATTCACTTAGAACCCCATGGAATAATGACAAATGCATATGATAAAGAAAGTGTGGTGTTGGTAGCATGCTATACTCAAGTTTGGATTTTCAAATCACTATAAGGTGGTAATTATATAATGAGAACCAGATTTAAATTAATGGGAAAGTGATATAAAGTGAAGGCTTATTTCTTCAAAAGGGTTGTAAGTGCCAATTGAAATGGTGATGTGCATTTACTTGCCACCTACTTATCATAATGGTGATATCTAATCCTTTATAACCACATTAATGTAGCCACTAGTATTCAATTTGAGACACCCATTTTTGGTAGACTGATTTTAGATCAAATATTTTTAATCAACTATAATGTTATAATCTAGATTTTCACCCAATAGGTGTTAAAGATCCAATATTTTTGGTTCATTTTGAAAGATTTTGGTTTTGTCTGGTGATGACTAGAGATAGTGCAAGTGTAGGGGTTGTCTAGGGCTTCAACCATGCTATGCCTGATTTTAGAAGGGAAATGAAATTGTGAAGAGTGTGAATGATAAAATAGTTTAGGTATTGTATAGATAACATTTCCAAACTTTTTACATTTCTTTAGGGAAATTTAAATAACATACTAAGGCTCCCTCTTGTCATACATGCTCACATGAATTTAGTAAACACTTGATAATGTGACAATATTTTAAAGTATTGTGAGCATTGTAATGATCACTAATTTATTTCATATGGATTCAAGTAGTTTAGTTTGGATTACTAAGTATGCTCTTTGTAAAATTCTTGTAATTTGATGGCATATGTTCTTAGTGAAAGGAAGTTGGGTGAGAAGAAACAACTTCCTATACTAATCTAAGTAGGGGAAATTTACAAAAAAATGTTTTAACACCTTATGTTGTTACAATATGAGATACACATAGAGAATAATGGAAATAGAACAAGTACACAAATGCAATAACAACAGATATAGATGGGGAAAACCCTTTTGGGTAAAAAACCCCACCCTCCAAAAGCATAGTGCTTTCTCTATTACTTGAAAAAATGAATACAAGATATCACCAAGTAGAAAGCTTCTTCAAAAAGTGCTTCAACATGAACACCTATTCTGGAGTGATTCTAGCAGCACTTCATGACTTGCAAACAAACTATGCATTATACAATGCAAGACACTCAATAAATATAGTGATACAACCTTCAAGAAGCATCTAGAGGGTGAGGGGCATCCAAATCCACATGGCACAAAATCCAACACCTTGGACATGCATTTGGACACATGTACAATATTCCCTTACACCCCTCACAATGGTCAAACATGCAAATATTCTTCTTCCAAGATTGGACACCTAGAATAGCTTACGATATAAGCCTTACAACTGTCATAGAATATGTCATAAATCTGCCATAGAATTTGTCATAGGATCCATAAGAGAATTTGCCATAACTAGCTAAAAATAGTTGATTCTCTTATATTTTGTCATAACCCATCTTAGGCGCCAACTTTCTCCATGCAATGTTCAAAGATTCCTTATGACGCATCATAGAATCTGTCATATGTCATAGATTCTAAAGTGGGATGCCTATGTCCACTTGGGATGATAATGTGTCATCTAGTCACCTCCAACGGGGATGCCACCCAACCAGTGGGTCCCAATTTGTGACATGTCACCATAGACATTTAAATAATACAAATAAATACATTAATTAAACCAATGTTAGGACTCTAAGGTTGATACACCTTAATCCCAACATTCTCCCACTTGTCGAAGACTTGTTGATCTAGTCATATGGAATTATTTGCTTAGGGCCCCAAGGCCCATGGAATTGAAACAGCATATGAACTTCTTTGTGCTCACTAGTTTTGTTAGAGCATCTGCAACATTCACCAAAGTGTCAACATTATCCAAGTTCACCTTTCCATTCTCTACCAAATCACAAACAAAATGATATTGAACATCGATGTGATTTGTTCTGGGATGTAAGGTAGGATTCTTTGCTAGGAAAATTTTACTTTGACTATCACAACCAATAGTAACCTATCTTGAATCTAAACCAACATCAGAACATAATATCTTAAGCCAAGTAGCTTCCTTACATGTATGAGTGGCTTCCATATACTCTGCCTCTATCATGGACAATGCAACTACATCTCACCACTTACTCATCCAACTAATAGTACCACCAAACATCATAAACAAATAACCACTAGTGGATCTTCTACTATTAATGTCACTTGCCCAATTTGAATCCACATATCCTCAAATGCTCACAGAATGCTAAGGTCTAGTAGGATAGCCATGAAAACACAAGGAATACTTGAAAATACCTTGTAAATATCTAAACACTCTCTTAACCACATCCCAATGCACCTATCCAAGATTATCCATAAAATGGCTAAGGACTCCCATTGCTTGGGAAATGTCTAGTCTTGTACACACCATCACATACATCAGACTACCAATTGCACTTGTATATAGTTTTTGGTCATATCCTCCTTCTTAGTAGGATATTTTGGATAAAAATCCATAGAAATATTTGTCCCTTACATCACAAGAACAACTAACTATTTACAATCTAGCATGTTGAATCTTTCCAACACTAAGTTCACATACTTGCTCTAGGTTAACCAAATATTTTTGTTAACTCTGTCTCTTGTGATTTTCATTCCCATAATGTACGTAGCTATTCCTAGGTATTTCATCTCAAACTATGCTAACAACTAAAAATTCAAATTTGAAATCATACTTTTACCATTCCCAATAAATAACATGTCATCTGCGTATAGGACAATAATGAGAATATGGCCATTATTAGATTTAAAGTACACACAGTGGTTAGATTTAGATCTCTGAAATCCCAATGACAACAGATAGGTATCAAACTTTGGATACCACATTCTAGGAGACTATTTTAAACCATAAAGAGACTTCTTCAATTTGCAAGCCATATTTTCTTTACCTTTTTCAATGAAATGATCTGGTTGTGACATGCAAACATCTTCCTCCAAATCACCATGAAGGAATGTTGTCTTACATCCATCTGTTCTACTTCTAAGTCATAGGTAGCTGCAAGTGACAATAGAATCTGGATAGATGTTAGCTTCACTACAAGAGAGAATATCTCCTCATAATCAATTCCCTCCACCTAGAAAAACCCTTAGTGACCAACCGTGCCTTATACTTCTCAACACTGCCATCAGGACCACACTTTTTCTTGAAAACCCATTTACAACCAACAAGTTTATGTCCAATAGGAAAAGGTACCAAATCCCAAGTCTTTTTTTTAATGAAGCCATCTCCTCATCCATGGAATTCATCCAAGAATCTGAATCATTCATACCCAATGCCTCTCTAATCATCCTAGGCTCATGAGTATTAGTAATCAAGGAAAATATGCAAGTGGAAGCAAACAATGAATATCCAAACCTTTTCAGTTGCAACCTAACTCGTGTAGACCTCCTCAAAGGGTGAGGTTGAGGTTCTCCTTCTTCTTCTTTAGAACTTTCAGAGCTACTTGAGCTCTCCTCACCATTAGGTCCAACATGAGTACTTGGTTCTTCTTTCTTCAGAGTAGGTGGAATCTAAACTACCTCCTTATTTTGTTTCTCCTCTTTCTCTAATTGTAACTCAATAGTGGAATGTTTCATCTCTTTGAAGATCACACTACTAATGTAGAGAACCTTCTAAGCTTTTGGATCCCAAAGTTTGTACCCTTTCACAATGAATCCATAGTCAATAAAGATACACTTTACAACCTTATTCTCCAACCTAGACCTCTTCTCAATTAGAACATGAGCGTAAATTTCACAACTACATACTTTGAGATCTCTCATCGAAGGATTTTTACTAGACCACACCTCCATTGGTGTCTTTCCAACAAGAATTGATGTAGGATATCTATTCATCAAATAACATGTAGTGGATACTACTTCAGCCCAATTTTTTTTGTTCAAGGCTAGCACCACTCAACATATTCCTAGCCCTCTCCATCAATGTTTTGTTCATCCTCTCTATAGCTCCATTTTTCTATGGAGTGTACGAAGTTGTCTTATGTCTCTCAATCTCATGCTCTTTACATAACTTGTCAAACTCTATGGAACAAAACTCACCACCATTATCATTCCTCAAACACTTACTCTTTTTGGTAGTCCAATTTTGTACCAAGGCCTTAAACTCCTTAAACCGATGAAAGACTTCAACTTTAGTTCTGAGGAAATAACCAAATTTCCTTGTACTATAATCATCTATGAAAGAAACAAAATATACATTTTGATAATGAAGGAACATTTATAGGACCAAAAACATTTGAATGTACATAATCCAAGACCCCAAAAAACTTATGAGAACTAGAGTAGAAAGAAACATAGTGTTATTTTCCGTATACACAATGTTTACAAAAGTCAAACTTGAGATTACAATCATCAAGGCCTTCAACAGGGATCTTATTTTTCAGGGTTCTAAGACCCTTCTCACCAATGTGACCAAGTCGTTGGTGCCATAACATTGTCTTCTCTATAGGAAGCTTCATTTCCATAGAATGAGCACCCTTAGGTACCCAAAATGTACAACCATTGGATGTAGCTGCAACATGCTTCTTCTCTACACAATCTAATGCTAAGGATGAAAAATCTAAAGATCTATTCTTTAGTACATTAGAAGAACTATTACACTGTACAATGCATGCATCAAGTTGAAATAGAGTGCCAATACAAACTCCCTTAGCTAGCACCATAGATCCTTTAGTCATCTTGCATCATGAAAAACCTAAGATATGCAAGACACCATCAGCCCCCTTCACTCTTCCATCAGGAAATCTAATTTTGACTCTTTCATGGACAAAAATTTTTAGGTGAGAGTCATCACCTAGGTACACCTCTCCACCAGTGAACTCCTCATACTTCGAGAACCAATCTCTATGAGAAGCTATGTGAAAGGATGCACCTGAATCTATCAACCACACATCATTCGATGCATGGGTTGCCAAGGCTGAAATAAATTCTTCTCCATCATCTTGGGATGGTTTCCTATATTTAGAATCAGAGAAAGACTTGTTTTTCTTCTTCTTCTCCTTCTTGCAATCTTTCCAAATGTGACCAATTTCACCACAATTTTAACATTTTCCCTTGGGCTTCTTACTAAGAGACTTTGATCTCCCTAGAGACTTTGACTTAGATTTCTTATCTTTCTTTTTGCTTCTCTCTTTTGGTCTACCATGAAATGCAAGGGCCTCCTTGGCCATCTCAGAAGACTTCCTTTGCATCTCTTTAAATAATAATGAGGAAACAATCTCATCCATATTAATGTTGGAAGTAGTGCTTCCAATAGCCATTACTAGGAGCATGCAACAATCTTTTTCATCTATTTTGTATCCAACAAAACCTAGTTGTGCAACCAACATGTTAAATTCATTTAGGTGATCTACTATGGATCCTCCATCTTCCATTTTCAAAGAATACATCTTCTTTCTCAAGAAAAGCTTATTTACTAGGGATTTAGCCTGGTACACATAACCAAACTTCTTCCATAGAGAAGCATAACTTTTTCCTCCATGGACATTCAGGAGGATGGAATCATCCAAACAGAGTCTAATAAAACCCTTCGATTTCCTATCCATGAGATCCCAATATTCTTGTTTAATGCCTAAAGGTTTGGTTCCAAAAATAGCAGCCCATAGATCATAGTCTATGAGCATGTCTTCCATTTTGAGCTTCTACAACTCAAAATTACCACCATTTAACTTCTCAATCTTAATCCTCCCTGATGTGCATTCCATCTCTTTCCTGCAACAAGGTAACAAAACACACACTTCTACAAAACTCCCACTGAAACAAAGATTAGCTAAAAAAAACCTTCTACCCAACAAAGGAACCAAGGCTAGCCAAGCTTTGATACCAACTGAAAGGAAGTTGGGTGAGTGGAAACAACTTCCTACACTAATCTAAGTAGGGGAGAGTTACAAAAATTTCATTTTAACACCTTATGTTGTTACAATATGAGATACACATAGAGAATAATGGAAATAAAACAAGTACACAAATGCAATAACAACATATATACATGGAGAAAACCCTTTTGGGTAAAAAACCCCACCCTCCAAAAGCACGCTACTTTCTCTATTACTATGAAAAATGAATACAATATATCACCAAGTACAAAGCTTCTTCAACAAGTGCCTCAACATGAACACCTTTTCTAGAGTGATTCTGGTAGCACTTCGTTACATGTAAACAAACTATGCATTATACAACTCAAGGAACTCAATGAATAGAGTGATACAACTTCAAGAAGCATCCAAAAGGTGAGGGGCATCCAAATCCACATGGCACAAAATCCAATTCCTTGGACATGCATTTGGACACATGTACAATATTTCCTTACACCCCTTACAATGGTCAAACATGCAAATATTCTTCTTCCAAGATTGGGCACCTAGAATAGCTTATGACAGATGCCTTACAACTATAATAGAATATGTCATAAATCTACCATGGAATATATCATAGGATCCATAAGAGAATCTGTCATAACTGGATAAAAATAGCTAATTCTCTTACATCCTATCATAACCCATCTTGGGTACCAACTTTCTCCATGCATTCAAAGATGCCTTATGACGCATCATGGAATCTATCATATGTCATAGATTTCTAAGAGGGATGACTATTTCGACTTGGGATGATGTTGTGTCATCCAATCACCTCCAATGGAGATGCCACCCAGCCGGTTGGTCCCAATTTGTGACATGACACCATAGACATTTAAATAATACAAATAAATAACATTGATTAAACCAATGTTAAGACTCTAAGGTTGAGATACCTTATTCCCAACACCTAGATCAATTATTCTATATTTTCTTTCATTGTTTTCCTTCCTACTATCTATGACTTTATAGCCTAATTAGATAGGCATTGATCATTAGTCCACTTGACAAACCTCAAATAATTAAAAAAAATCAAAATGTTAAAATAATTTTAAAGTTAGAGAAATCCTTCTTTTATATTCATGATTGTTAATATAATAGAGGATACTATCTTAAATGAACCTTCAACATATTTATTTCATGTGCATTTTTTTGCACAATCATATCAGTTAAATAGGGGTTTTATGCAACTAATATTTCTTAACTTAGGTTTGGTTGTATTTGTTTGATTCAAACACCTATGGAAGTATACCCCTAGGAACACCCTCTTGAGTCTAAATTGATCTTGAATCATAAGTGAGATAACCCACTCTCATAGAGTTGACCTTTAACCCTCTATTTTTTTTTGATGAGCTAATTTCAATTGCATGATCTGACAACCCTAGCATTGTGAGTGATATTCTATTTTATGAAGTTGAGATGGAATTTTTTGGATCCAAAAAATTGCTTACTTCACATCATTTTGGTGTTGGAATTCTCCTTATCATCCCTCAATGTAATTTCATTCCAAAGATATTTTGTAATAGGCTCCCTTATAAAAATAATGTAGCAAAATATGAAGCACTAGTTTCTATTCTCAAAATAGTAGTATAGTGGAACATTAAACATTTGCAAGCCTTTGGTGATTTGGAGATATTTTTTAAATAGGTCAATGATGAGTTCATCATAAAGGATGATAAGATTTTAACGTATAAGAAAATTATGGATAGTTTCAAGCAACATTTCTTATATATTTATTTTAAAAAAATCCCCCACATTAATAACAAGGTTATCAATGTAATTTAAATACCATAATATCTCAACTAGATATGTCATATAATTCCCACAAGTACCATTTACTAGTGGAAATAATTATCATCCCTACTTATCTTTGAATCCTAAATGGTCATCTACAACATCATTAGTCATGACACCCCTTGGTATATTGACATCTATAATTACCTCCAAGATCAAACCATCACACCCAATATATCATATAATAAACATAAATCTCTTGTCTAGCATGCCTCTTGTTACACCCTCATTTGTAACATGCTCTATGTAGGGCCTATGATGGAAATTTTCTTAGATATTTCAATACAATTGATACTAACCTAACACTTCACAAATTCCATAATGGCATTTGTGGTGATCATGAAAATAACATGATCCTATCCAAGAATCTCCTGCAAATTAGAAATATTGGCCTACCATGAAATCAGATGCTTGTTAGTACATGAAGAAATGCTTGTCTTGTCAAAATCAAGGCCTATGATGGCACTTTGCTTAGATATTTCAATACAATTGATACTAACCTATTACTTCATGAATTCCATCATGTAATTTTTTTTGTGTTCATACAAATAACATGATTCTATCCAAGAAGCTCCTCCAAATATGAAATTATTTGCCTACCATGGAATCCAATGCTAGTTAAAGCACATGAAGAAATGTCTATCTTGTCAAAATCAATGCCTAAAATGGCACTTTTATTAGATATTTCAATAGAATTGATACTTTAACCTAGCACTTCATGAATTCCATTAAGGAATTTTTAGTGACGAAGCTCCTCCAAATAGGAAATTATTGGCCGACCATGGAATGAAATGTCTGTTAGCACATGAAGAAATGCCTATCTTTTCAAACTAAAAATTTCCTAATCTAAAGGGATATTTTGAAATAAGGGACGTGAATGATAAGGAATATAAAGTACTTCAATCACTCTTCATACCTAAAATCCAAACTAGGGCTAGGCAAGCTAATTTTCAAGTTCAATATTGCACCTTAGGAAACTCTCTACTCGAGGAGGAAACCATGGTTCTAGGATAACAATGCGGTACACTAGTGTCTCTTTGGTATGCTGGTGTTTGTACGGGCAAAGGATAGAAAAAGGAAATATGAACTTCCAAAAAGTGAGTTGATGGCCTAGCTAATGACTCCTAAATGAGAAAAACAGAATTATAAAGTATGAGAGATACAAATGTAGGTGATAAAGTAAATAGATGAGAGCTAGAATAACGAAGATAATCTCACCAAAGATGCTAATTCTCTAGTTAGCCCCAAAATTACATCCACCTACACATAAGAAAGAGGGGAAAATTGTTGGGGATGTATAGGGGTCTTCCTCATTCAGATCCCCATTTTGGTGTTCCCAACTTCACAGACAACCAAATAGAAATGAGAGAGAAATATACAATAAAGACGAAAAGAAAGAAGAAGTGCAAGTAACACTACAAAATAGTAAAGAGCTACTCAACCAAATCACAAAGGAGAGGAGCGAAAGATTACCACCTCCACCAAGAGCTCACTAGCAAATGGAGGAGAAAGAAGGCTCAAAAAATCACTGCAGCCTTAACTGAGATGAAGGGAGATCTCACAAAACCCCAAGCCCACGTTGTAATGGCTTGTTTCACACTTGCTTTGTGGAGTTGACAGAATACCCTTCGGCTTTAGTTTTACCTCTCATGTCACCTCTAATAGTGGAGGTTTTGGTAGGATAAGCAGTGGAGGCTTTGGTAATGGTGGTGACTTCGACAACAAGGGTGGCATTGGTGGAAGAGGTTCTAGTGGAGGCCATGTTGGAGGCTTTGAAAGTGGATGTGGCCTTGGTGGAGGCCCTACTGGTGGTGGTGGCTTTGGTAGTGGTTCTAGCAGTGGCCACTATGGTGGTTCCAGAGGTGGCTTTGATGGTGGTTCTAGAGGATGTCCCGCTGGTCATATGTCATCCAATGACCCTATTTTGAACACTCCTTCAAAATATGGGAAAGATGTAGAGCTAGCTGGCGAGTCTCTCCCAAGCCTTTGTCCAACCTATCTTTCAACCTTTCTTCCAACATAATCCACTATCGGTAGCAATTCTAAGTACTCCCTTCCCACAAGGAATGGAGATCCCAAAATTTGAGAAGTATGGTGGCAAAGGGGACCCAAAAACACATGTGTCCTCCTTTAATGCTCTATGTACAGATTTCTTCCATCACAATGCATTGATGGAAAAACTATTTCCTCATCCTCTTAAGGATACAACACTTGAATGGTATTGTTCCTTACTCGACAATTCCATTTTCTCATTTTATCAACTAGTAAACCAATTTCTCTAACAGTTCCAAGCCAACATTAAACTGAAGATGAACTTTTCAGATCTCATTCGATGCAAACAAGGGGATAATGAGAAGATTACTGATTTCATAGCATGATATCAAGTGCTTTTCTCTCAAATATCATACCTCCTGCCTTATTCTAATGTGCATAAGGTATTCATACAGAATTTGCAAAGGCCTTGGAAAGAAATTTTTTCCCTTATCAAATACCCTTCTTTCACACATTTGTGTGCAACACTATGAGAGTATCAACATACGGTATTTTAGTTTAAGGGATTCTCCTCGCACTCCCGTTCTAAAGGGAAATCCATCGTATCAATCTCTAGGAAAAGAAAGGTTGTTGTAAATGTAGTAGCCACTACGAATGATAAAGGCCTCAGATGCAATAGGAAGTTCACAAAGTTAGTAGAATATTACTCTTACATCTTACAAAAGTTGCTAAAAGATAAGATCATAACCTTGGAGAACCCTAAACCTCTCAAGGAACCTTACCCTAGCTGGTATGATGTGAATGCCTTTTTTCAGTACCATCGAGTTAACATACATGATACCAAATGTTGTATGCACCTGAATCATGAGATACATGACCTCATCAAGGACAGTATTATTCATCTCAGTGGAAGCAAGCAAAATGCAAATAAATTAGTGGAAAAAGTGAACTGTGAGTTGCAGATATACACAGACTTGTTTCCATCACATTCTGCCAACATGATTATCAATCCCTCAGATTCTACCACTTAGCCAAAGGCCTATGTTAACATGGTCATGGTTACTCCTACTAAGCAGCCTACGACTGGCTCACCAGACATGACATTCACCTCTCAGGATATTCCCTTAAACAATAATCCTTCTCCCCTCTACATTCCCACTCACCTTAATGAAAACATTGTGAAGGGGTCCTGGTTGACCCTACGAGCCGAGTGAATTTCATTATAGAGGAAACATTGCTGCTAAAATCACTATAGAGGGAGGATTATGAAGAAACAAAATCTACCATCTGAACACATGATGGTGTATGCCTAAAATTGTATGGATCAATAGCTCTGTCTATCCTAGTTGGACCTAGGGCTGTAGATACAGTCTTTGATGTTATTCCAGAGTCAGATTTGTTCAGGTTGAAGCTAGGCATACCTCGGCTAGCTTCCATGAGTAGAATCACCTCCATTATTCATAAATGTTTAAAGTTCTCCCATGAAGTTGTCGTACACATAGTGCATGACACTAGATGCCAGGTTTTGGTGTCCCTTGGGGGATATTCATTAGATCACTTTTGGTCCACCCTAGTTGGTTTGCTTCCTCCAAAAATGGACCTACTTTACAAGAATTACATAAAGTATAAGATTGGGGCAAGGGACAACCAAAACTGACCCTTCTTGTAGCACAACAACTAGCTACCTGCTCTTCCCAAAAGGGAAAGGAGAAGCTCACCACCCCTCAGGATGCCTTGTCCACTCCCCTTTCTTGGGAAGAGTATTGGATGAGCAAGCCTGGCTTCTACCCACTGAGTCTGATGCTTCCTACTTGGCATAGACCCAAGATTAGGATATTGGATCTCCCTACTAAATCACCTGGACCTTGGTACTACTTGTATGGCAGGACAAAAGGTCCTTGTGGGGAACCTTCTATGTATTGGCCTCCATGACCTCCTACCACTTCTCCTCCCAAAATAGTAAATGAGAAGAGGCCCATTGCCAAGGCACTAGAGCCGATTCCCCCATTGTTTCTCAATCTTCCCCTCCCGCTTCCATTCAAGAGCCTATCCCTTCACTAGAATTAGCTATAGTGAACACTCCCATGGTTGAGTAGGAGCCTTCTGTCCATTCGCAGCTCCCAGCCTCTAGCTAGCTCAAAGAGTTGCAAAAACTATCTTGCATGTGAACGCAAGCATCGATGAAAGGCTCTCGCGACTGAGTAGGCTGCTTTGCAGAAGAAGGAAGAGGAGATTACCACCCCTATTTCAAGGCCTCTTGTTGTGTCCTCCTCTCTCCTCCCCTTTGCTTTTTTTTAACCTAGTTTAGTCTCACTTACGGCTTCCACTATGAGTGTGCATGACCCAAAAAAGGTGTAGGCATTTATCGCTCCTTCAGTGGAGCCACCCTTGTTGATGTCCCTTTCGAACATCTCACTGTTCTCAAAACTAGTGAATATTCCAAATAATTTGGTGCTTTCCACTACACTTTTCTCATCCTCCTCTTCCTCTATGCCTCTCACCTCATCTGTGGAGAGTTCACATCCCCTGATGAAGCTGAAGGTAGAGGTTTTCCCCTCCAGCAATGGGGGAGTATGAGGAGCCCACCTTCTCCAAAAGGTGGTCCTGTGCTAGCCATTTTTTGTCCTAGTGATAGAACAAGCCCTAGCTTCCCATGAGATTGTCACTACTTCTGAGTCGTTCAGTGAGCCTAGTAGTGAATCTTTGGTGCAATCCTCTCCATCTATTGAGGTAAGACATGGCACTCTGGTGAGGTGCATGTTTAACACTCTAGATGAAGTTTTGGCCTTATCAATGATCTTTGCAAAATCGTTGACCTTAGCTCCAAAAGAGCCTAATGGAGAGGACTTTGTGGGGCCCTCTTCCTTAGCCCTTGTTGCGAGAGGGTCAAAAGATTCTCCCTTTAATATTCCACCACTATAGGCTCATCCTCCTTCCTCTTATAATGACCGAGATTGGGAAGTGGACGACCTCTTGGTTAATCAATATTAGGGGAGGCCTCTTCTTTATATTTTGATTAGATTTGTGTTGTGATGTGTTGCCTCATGATTATGCTATGTGTTGTTGGATGACTCTTGTCACCCTTGTTAGTGCTTGGATACAAGAGTGATTTTTGTTTTGTAAACTTTCTTCTATTTGTATCATCATTCTTACATGTTTGTGTCTTGATTTTCAGAAAATTGGGTACGATGCAAAGTGTTGGGGGAATTTAGGCTTTCCTTCCATGTTGACCCAATTTTTTTATTTTTACTTTGTTTTCCATGCATTCTTCTTGATTTGGTTGGGGATTGATGATCTTTCACCTTGAACTGCGGCTACCTATTATTTATATAAGCATATGCAAATATGACCCCATGAAACCAGATCCCCCTGTGCCCTTTGTTTGTGTTTATTTCCCTTTCACTCTCTTATCTTTCTCCTTTCTTTGCTTGAGTTGTCCCTCTCATGTGTGATAACTCCATTTATATGATGCTTCGATTTTTAGAAAACATATTCATCACTAATGAATTTTTTTCTCAAAAATCTTCATGAAAATTTCTTTTTCAAAACCATATTCATAGCTAGGACCCCTAATGGAATGTGTTTCCTTCATCATGGGTTCATAAAGAGAGAACTTGAGAACTTTCCTCCAAGGTGGGAGTAGATTTGATCTTCCCCTCATGAGGGGGAATTTTCTTCCTTTCAAATACCTTGATGAAGTGAACATCTTTTGAAAGGATTCCTTGATGATGAATCGATTTGAAAAAAATATCCTCTTTTTTCATTTTCAAAAAACATGTCCCTCGATTAGACCCCCTTTTTTCATGCCAGGTTCCCAAGGGACCCCTTTGAAAGCCTTCCAATTTGATTGATTTCCTGTGTGGCTACTTTCTAACAAGTTCTATCTATGGATAAACATGTCACTTTGTAGGTGTGCTTGCGAAGCCACTTTCCGACTCTGTAGAGACTCTTTCCTTTGGGTTTCCTTTAGGTGAGAGATCTTAAATGATGCCTCCTTGTAGGTCTATAGGACCATAAGGTGCATACTCCTCTGAGCTTCCTTGATGTGAGAGATCTTAGGGGTCGCTCCCTTGTAGGTTTGTGGGTCTGTAAGGTGATTTTTCTAGGTTTCTTTCATGCAAGAGATATTGGAGGATACCTTCCTTGTAGGTCTACGGGCCTGTAAGGTGCTCTTTCCTTTGGGTTTATTGCATGTGAGAGATCTTAGGAGATTCCTCCTTGCAGATTTGTGGGCCTATAAGGCCCATATGCGTCTAGGTTTCCTTCATGTGAGAGATCTTTGAGAATACCTTTCGTGTAGGTCTACGGGCCTATAGGGTACACTTTCCTTTGGGTTTCCTCCATGTAAGAGATCTTGGAGGACACCTCCTTGTATTTCTATAAGCTTTTAAGGTGCATACACTTATGGGTTTCCTTCATGTGAAAGATCTTGGAGGAAGTTTGGGGGATATTAAGGTGCTCTTTCCTTTTAGTTTCCTACATGTGAGATATTTTGGGGGACTCCTCCTTGCAGGTCTACGGGCTTGTAAGGTGCTTTCATTAGGGATTCCTTCGTGTGAGAGATCTTGCGGGTTTCCTCCTCACAGGTCTGCGGGCCTTTGAGACAATTTCATAACAAGGTTGTTGATGTAATTTCTACCATAATATCTCAACTAGATATGCCATATAATGCTCACAAGTACCATTTACTAGTGGATAAAATTATCATCCCTACTTATCTTTGAATCCTAAATGGTCATCTACAACATCATTAGTCATGACACCCCTTGGTATATTGACATCTATAATTACCTCCAAGATCAAACCATCACACCTAATATATCATATAATAAACATAAATCTCTTATCTAGCATGCCTCTTGTTACACCCTCCTTTGCAACATGCTCTACGTAGGGCCTATGATGGAAATTTTCTTAGATATTTCAATACAATTGATACTAACCTAACACTTCACAAATTCCATAATGGCATTTGTGGTGCTCATGCAAATAGTATGATCCTATCCAAGAATCTCCTCCAAATTAGAAATATTGGCCTACCATGAAATTAGATGCTAGTTAGTACATGAAGAAATGTTTGTCTTGTCAAAATCAAGGCCTATGATGGCACTTTTCTTAGATATTTCAATACAATTGATACTAACTTAGTACTTCATGAATTCCATCATGGAATTTTTTGTGTCCATACAAATAACATGATTCTATCCAAGAAGCTCCTCCAAATACAAAATTATTGGCCTACCATGGAATCAAATGCCAATTAAAGCACATGAAGAAATGCCTATCTTGTCAAAATCAATGCCTACGATGGCACTTTTCTTAGATATTTCAATACAATTGATACTTTAACCTAGCACTTCATGAATTCTATTATGGAATTTTCAATGACGAAGCTCCTCCAAATAGGAAATTATTGGCCTACCATGGAATGAAATGTCTGTTAGCACATGAAGAAATGCCTATCTTGTCAAATTAAAAATTTCCTACCTATTAAGAAATGCATATCCATGACTAGTCCCTAAGTAACAATCTTCTAATATTAAAAATCCAAATAAATAGAAAATTAGAAAAACCCCCCCAAAAATAGAAAATTAAGAAAAGTTTTGAAAAAAAAATCTAAAAAAGTAATCAAATAAAAAAATTGTTAAGAGATAATTTTATCCAAAGGTAAAAACCAATTTTGTGGCACCTTGGGCAAGTACCATAATGAAAATATAGCAAAAAAATGTCATGTGTAGTAGTGAAACACTCTTAAATATGTGTATAGGAGTTAATTTGTACCCCTTATACAAATTCCCCTTTTACACATCCTCACCTTAGACCAAATCCGAAGGTGAAATTCCACATTGGAAAGTTTCCTTCCTTCCACTTGGCATTTGTCCTTTGTGTCAGTAGGAGAATATTTTCCGGGGACGCATGTGTGGTGCATAAAAATCCGCATGATGTGCTTACATTCCTGATGGATTCCCACATTTGAAGATGGCGAAGGCGTTACACTTTTGATTGGGAATGATTTGTGACGTCCCTCTTTGACCAACTGACCCCAAAAATGGAAAATTCTTCCCTCTTCTCCTTCAAAGTCATTCATTTTTCATTCAACTCATCTTTTTTCAATCTCTTCACAAGCTCTTGCAATCTCTCTTAGCACTTCAATCCATTTTCTAGCATTTTCAACACTCCATTGCAACAACAATACTCTGTCAACTCCACAAAGCAAGTGTGAAGCAAGCCATTGTAGCGTGGGCTTGGGGTTTTGTGAGACATCCCTTCATCTCAGTTAAGCCTGTGGTGATTTTTCAAGCCTTGTTTCTCCTCCATTGGCTAGTGAGCTCTTGGTGGAGGTTGTAACATTTTTCTCCCCTCCTTTGTGATTTGGTTGAGTATATCTTTACTATTTTGTAGTATTACTTGCACTTCTTCTTTCTTTACATCTTTATTGTATATTTCTCTCTTGTTTCTATAAGGAAAATCAGATGCAGAAACGACTCTCCTAAACTTCAATACCTCATGGAAGAATGTAGATACACTTTTAATTTTTCAATTATAGCCAAATTAGGATGCACTTGAATTATTTATCAGAAACAGAGAATTAGACAATTAAACATGAACACCAAATATACGTGGGAAAACCCTTATGGGAGAAAAACCCACCACACCAAGAGAAGTCACTTCGTTTTATAGTAATAAATAATTACATACAAGTTTCAGACTTATCTTTCTGATGTCTATTTTATAGCAGCATTCACCATGTACAATTTAATTCAGGAACCTTCACGTTACAGTCCACAGAATAGAATTCATCCACTCATACAATCACTCAACAGTCTATCAAATCAACCTTCGAACCAACCAACTGATTCCAATCTGCAATCACAGAGTATAACCATGGCGTTCCATGTCTGTCGAACTTCCTCACAAAACCATCACAACCAATTGTCTTCCAACTGGTCAGATTCAACTTCTCCTATTGGTCCATGAGACTCCACATAGAACGGTCAATCAGTCAACAGAATTTGCACTATGTTGGCATCTCGGTGAGACACTAACAGTGCCTTGTCGATGCCACATAACCTTCATATCGATGTTGCCAAGAGTAATAATATTGCCAAGACATTCTATTGAGCTTTTAGTGTTACGTCGAACCACCAAGCAGTCACCCAGACCTATTGCTTTCGTGAGGAGATCATAGTGAGTCACCAAAGGTTATACATCAGTCACAAGTCATATCAAGCTCCAAAGAATAGTCGACAAGACTTACATCTTTCACTGAGAGAACATACCAAACTCCAAGACTAACCCCAAAGGCTTCAGCATAAAGCACTATTGGCGAGACATGTTACCTTCGCTAAGACATCACACTAAGCTCTAGGACTTACCCTGAAGTGTTCATCCGTCGCCAAGAGTTATATCGAAGATACCAAAAGGTTTTATGTTGGTGAGACCTACAACATTCGCTGAGACATCTTCCCGGGACCTTTGAGTTACCCCAATAGCCAACACTTGAACCTCCGTCGGTGAGACCTTTGCACATTGGTAAGACTTCTTATCGTTAGACTATAAGCTACGCCAAAGACCACAAAATGTAACATACTGTCGGCGAGACTCTAACTCTTTGCTGGGACTTCTCACCGAGCCACTATAGGATATCCCAAAGCCCATGGTCACCATGAGTCTCCCCAATACATGATTGAATGGCCTATCGGCCAAAGAACTCCATGCGATAAGAGGTCATAACGAATACTCCTTGTCACAGTGATAGCTCTACAAAGAAAGCATTCGATGAGATAGAAACTCGGTCACAACAACCTGTACAAGACATGATGCTACCAATCTCCCAAAATCTACCACAATCTCCAACATAACTTAACGAAGATCATACAGGCACCTCCAACAATCTCCCACTTGACGAAGATCATACAGGCACCTCCAGAGCACAACATAACTTACTAAAAATCATGGGCACTACGGCCCATCAAACTCGCACACCACCTTAACTTGTCCATGCTCATTGGCTTCATCAATGAATTTGCAACATTCTCCAAAGTATCAACCTTTTCCAAATTGACCTTTCCATCCTCCATCATATCTTGTACAAAGTGTTACTATACGTCTATATGTTTTTTCCTGGCATGGAAAGTAGGCTTCTTTGCCAGAAAAATTGCACTCTGACTGTCACAGAAAATAGTTATTTCCCCTACATCAGAACCAATGTTAGAACAAAAATGTTTCAACCAAACTGTTTCTTTACAAGCATGAGTAGCTACCATGTATTTAGCCTCCGTAGTGGAAAAATAACCTATAGCCTGCCGCTTACTCATCCAACTCACTGCACCACCATTCAACATGAAAATATATCCACTGGTGGACCTCTTGCTGTCAATGTCCCCTGCCCAATCAGAATCTACATAACCATGAATACTGAGAGTCCTCTGTGATTCAACCAAGTTCCCATGGTAACACATAGAAAAATTTGAAGTGCCCTTCAAATATCTGAAAACTCTTTTTACATCATTGCAATGTGTTCTTCCTAGATTAGCCATAAACCAACTAAGTACTCCCACTGCTTGGGCAATGTCTGGCCTTGTACAGACCATTGCATACATAAGACTGCCAACCGCACTAGCATAGGGTACACTAGTCATGTCCTCCATCTCAATAGAAGATTTTGGACAGTCCTCAATAGATAGCTTCATTGCTGCATGATTGGAACCACTAGCTGTTTGCAATCATTCATACAAAATCTCTCAAGAACAGTCCTAATATACTTACTCTGACTGAGCCAAAGCTTTCTATTCTCCCTATCCCTAGTTATCTCCATCCCCAGAATATACCTCGCTGCACCAAGATCTTTCAGTTCAAACTTAGTAGACAACTGAGACTTAAAATCAAAAATCATCAGCTTACTATTGCCTATGAACAACATATCATCAACATAGAGAGCAATAACAAGTACTTGATCACTTTCAACTTTATAATAAACACAGTGATCATATTTTGATCTCACAAATCCCAAAGATAATACAAAAGTATCAAATTTCTAGTACCACATTCTAGGTGACTGCTTTAACCCATATAGAGACTTCTTTAATTTGCATACCAGTTTTTCTTTACCTTTCTCAACAAAATGCTTAGGATGGGATATATATATTTCTTCTTCAAGATCACCATGGAAAAAAGATGTCTTCACATCCATCTGTTTGACCTCTAAGTCATATGCTGTTGCAAGTGACAAAAGAAATCTGATAGATGTCAGCTTTGCTACAGGAGAAAATATTTCCCCATAATCGATTTCCTCTACTTGGGAATAACCCTTTGCAACTAGTCTTTCCTTGTACTTTTCCACACTACCATCCAGACCAATTTTCTTCTTAAACACCCATTTGTAGCCAACAACCTTTCTACCTTTAGGCAAGGGAACTAGACTCCAGGTTTCATTCTTTTCCAATGATGCCATCTCTTCATTCATGGCTTCCAACCAAGAGTCTGAATCAGACATTTTAAACGCCTCCTTTACAGTCCTAGGCTCATCACTGCTAGAAATTAAAGCATAGGCACAAGTAGAATCAATCAAAGAGAACCCATACCTATCTGGTTGTTTTCTTTCATGGGTTGACCTCCTCACTTGTTGAGGCTAAGGTTCTTCTTCTTCAGAACTTTTAGAACTGCTTGAGTTCTCCTCAGTTTTAGGTACATTTTGAATTTCCAATTCCTTTTTCTCTGGTGTAGGAGGAATTAATGCTACATCCTTATTGTTTTCTGACTTTGTCTCTGACTACAGATCTAAAGTGGAAGGTTTTAGCTCACAAAAGATTACACTTCTGTTGTATACAACCTTCTCTATATCAGGATTCCAAAGCTTGTATCCTTTTATGACAGCACTATTGCCAATAAAAATACATTTGATAGCCTTGTTCTCCAATTTAGATATTTTCACATCTGACACATATGCATATGCCTTAGCCAAAAACAAGAATATGTCTTAAAGAGGGCTTCTTACTAGACCATGCTTCCAAAGGTGTTTTCTCAACAAGAGTAGAATTTGGAGAATGATTAATTAGATAACATGCAGTAGATACAGTCTCAGCCCAGAATTTCTCCTCCAAGCCAACACTACTGAGCATACTTCATGCTCTCTCCATCACTGTCCTATTGAACCTTTTTGCAACTCCATTCTGCTGTGGAGTATAAGGTGTAGTCTTGTGTCTTTTAATTCCATGGTCTTTATAGTATCTTTCAAATTCATCAGAATAGAATTCACCGCCATTATCCGTCCTTAAGCATTTTATTTTTGTACTAGTTTGATTTTCAACAAGATTTTTAAATTCTTTAAACTGACTTAATACTTCTGATTTACTTTTCAGAAAATATACAAATGCTCTTCTTGAGTAATCATCAATAAATGACACATAGTATCTTGACTTAGACAAAGAAGGAACATCCATTGGACCAAACACATCCGAATGAATATAATCTAGCAAACCAAAAGATTTATGAGGACTGGAATAAAATGAAACACTATGCTGCTTTCCATATATACAGTGTTCACAAAATTCAAATTTGAGATTATAATCTTCAAGCCCCTCAACTAGGTTTTTATTCTTCAAGGTTTTTAAACCTTTTTCTCCTATGTAGCCTAACCTATGATTCTAGAGCATAGTCTTCTCTGCTAGAAGTATTACTTCCATAGAGTTTACATAATTAGGAACATTTCCCTCTTTACCTCCATGAGCAACTTTCAGTGACTTTCCAGAGACACTGTTACATTGAACAACCTATTCATCCAGCTTGTATAGGGTACCAATTCGAGCACCTCTAGCCAACACCATTGAACCTCTAGTCATCTTGCAACCATTTCCAGAGAACGTAACTTGTACTCCAATATCATTCAACATACTTACAGAAAGTAAGTTTCGATCCAGACCTGGTATATGCATTACATTATTGATTCCCTTCACTCTGCCATCAGGGAATTGTATTCTGACTCTTCCACAACCAACAACCTCTAAAGTTGAATCACTTGCCAAGTACACCTTTCCACCATTGTATTCTTCATACTTCATGGACCACTCTCTATGAGATGTCATGTGAAAAGATGCTCCAGGAATCAATCAGCCAGACATCATTTGATGCCTATGTAGCCAAGGCTGCAATGAAGGCGTCACCATCACTATGAGAAGAACCATTATCGGAAGAGCCCTTCTTCTTCTTTTTCTCCTGTTTACAATACTTTCAGACATGACAAGGTTGCCCATAGTTTGAGTACTACACCTTGGACTTCTTGCCAGGAGACTTTGATCTCCCTTCTGATTTTGATGAAGACTTCTTGTCCTTCTTCTTTCCTTTCTCTTTCGGTCTTCCTCTGACAGCAAGAGCTTCCTTCGCAATCTCAGAAGATTTCCTTCTTATATCTTCTGACATCAAAGAACCAACAACATCTTCCATCTTGAAACTAGATGTTGTACTTCAAATAGCCATCACTAGATGATCCCATGAGTCTGGAAAAGAACATAATAATAGCATACAATGATCCTCTTCTTCAATTTTTATACCAACAGATGTCAATTGAGCAATCAACATATTAAATGCGTTCAAATGATCAACCACAGACCCTCCTTCCTGCATTCTCAAAGAATACAACTTCTTCCTCAAGAACAATTTATTAACCAAGGACTTCCCTTGATAAATAGATGCCAATCTCTTCCACAAAGAAGAGGCAGTCTTCTCCTCATGCACATTCAGAAGAACTGAGTCTGCCAAACAGAGCCTTATCAGCCCCTTATACTTCCTATCTGCAAGGTCCCAATCTTCTTGCTTCATGCCTGTAGGTTTCACTCTAGCCACAACAATCCAAATATCACGATCAACTAGAAGATCCTCCATCTTGAGTTTCCACAAATCAAAGTTACTGCTGTTGAACTTCTCTATTTCAAACTTTCTAGACGTGCTAGCCATATTAACCTGTAAGAAAAAATAACAAACTCTACAAAACTCCCACTAAATAGAATTGACTCAAAAAACTATTGTACCCACAAGGATAACACAACTGGCCAGGCTCTGATACCACTTAGAAGGAAAATTAGATGCAAAAATGACTCTCCTAAATGTCAATACCTCAGGGAAGAATGTAGATACACTTTTAATTTTTCAATTATAGCCAAATTAAGATGCACTTGAATTAAGTATCAGAAACAGAGAATTAGACAATCACACATGAACACTAGATATACGTGGGAAAACCCTTATCAGAGAAAAACCCACCACACCAAGAGAAGTCACTTCGTATTACAGTAATAAATAATTACATACAAGTTTTAGACTGATCTTTCTGATGTTTTTTTTTACATCAGCATTCACCATGTACAATTTGTTTCAGGAACCTTCACATAACAGTCCACATAATAGAATTCATCCACTTATACAATCACTCAATAGTCTATCAAATCAACCTTCAAACCAACCAACCGATTCCAATATGCAATCATATAGTATAACCATGGCGTTCCCTATCTGTTGAACTTCTTCACAAAACCATCACAACCGATTGTCTTCCAACTGTTTAGATTTGGCTTCTCCTATTGGTCCACGAGACTCCACATAGGACAGTCAATCGGTCAACAAAATTCACACTGTGTTGGCATCTCGGTGAGACACTAACAGTGTCTCGCTGATGCCACATAATCTTCATATCGATGTTTCCAAGAGTTACCAATATTGCCAAGACATTCTATTGAGCTTTTAGTGTTATGCTGAACCACCAAGCAGTCGCCCAGACCTATCACTTTTGTCAGGAGATCATAGCAAGTCACCAAAGGTTATACAAAAGTCACAAGTCATATCAAGCTCCAAAGAATAGTCAGCAAGACTTACATCTTTCGCCAAGAGAACATATCGAACTCCAAGACTTACCCCGAAGGCTTCAGCATAAAGCACTGTCAGTGAGACATGTTACTTTCGCTAAGACATCACACCGATCTCTGGGACTTACCCCAAAGTGTTCATTCATCGCCAAGAGTTATATCGAAGATCCCAAAAGGTGTTTCTGTTGGTGAGACCTACAACATTTGCTGAGACATCTTCCCAAGACCTTTGAGTTACCCTAATAGCCAACACTTGAACCTCCGTCGGTGAGACCTTTGCACATCAATAAGACTTCTTACCAATAGAATATAAGCTATGCCAAAGACCACAACATGTAACATATTGTCAGCGAGACTCTAACACTTCGCTGGGACTTCTCACCGAGCCACTATAGGCTATCTTGAAGCCCGTGGTCGCCATGAGTCTCCTCGATACACGATTGAATGGCCTCTCAGCCAAAGAACTCCACGCGATAAGAGGTCATAGCGAATACTCCTTGTCATAGAAATAGCTCCATAAAGAAAGCATTTGGTGAGAAAGAAACTCGGTCACAATGACCTGTACAAAACATGATGCTACCAATCTGCTAGTTGGCCAGACATGATAGATGTCATACCGACTTTGCTCCAATAGAGGTTTCAGCCTATGATGATTGAGGCATAATTCCAATAGTTTCTATGGGTTTCCTTCATGTGAGAGATCTTGAAGGAATCCTCCTTGTAGGTCTGCAAACCCATAAGGCGTATAGTCCTCTAAGCTTCCTCCATGTGAGAAATCTTAAGGTTCGCTCCCTTGCAGGTTTGTGGGTTTGTAATGTGAGTTTTCTGGGTTTCTTTCATGCGAGAGATCTTGGAGAATACCTTCCTTGTAGGTCTATGGGCCTGTAAGGTGCTCTTTCCTTTGGGTTTCTTTCATGTGAGAGATCTTGGAGGATGCCTCCTTCTAGATCTATGGGCCTGTAAGGCATATATACTTCTAGGTTTCCTTCATGTGAGAGATCTTGGAGGATACCTTCCTCTTAGGTCTACGGGCCTGTAAGGTGCTCTTTCCTTTGGGTTTCCTCCATGTGAGATATCTTGGGGGACACCTCCTTGTATTTATACAAACATGTAAGGTGCATACACTTCTGGGTTTCCTTCATGTGAGAGATCTTGGAAGATACCTTCCTTGTAGGTTTGTGGGCTTGTAAGGTGCTCTTTCCTTTTGGTTTTTTCCATGTGAGAGATCTTGGGGGATGCCTCCTTGCAATTCTGTGAGCCTGTAAGGCACTTTCATCAGGGCTTCCTTCATGTAAGAGATCTTGGGGGTTGTCTCCTTGTAGGTCTGCGGGCCTGTGAGACGCTTTCATCCTATAGGATTTTTCCATTGTTGGTTCAAGGGTCTTTGGTGTACTTTGTGTAGCTTCATAGTTCTACAGGGACGTGAAGTCTTTTGTTCCAACCTATTCTTTCAATCTCGCTAGAGCATGGTTTGCTTCCTTGATGGTTCAGGTATACATTTCTAACCCTCCTACCTTTTCAACCTAATTTACCAAAGCACTCATTAGTATTCATGCTCACTAAAGTAGGGGAAAAATGTATAGGAGTGAATTTCCACCCCTTACACAAATTCCCTTTTACACATCCTCACCTTAGAAAACCAAATCAGAAGGAAAAATTCTACATCGTCTAGTTGCCTTCCTTCCACTTGACATCTATCCTTTGTGTTGGTAAGATAATATTTGTCGGTGATGCACCTGCGATACACAGACGTCTATGTAGCATGCTTATGTCCTTGACATATTCTCACATCTGAATTTGGTAGAGGCGTTACACTTTCGAGGTATGTGTAGGATCATGATGGGCCAAAAAGTGGTGATATGATGGGTATGTGTAGGGTATGTGGCTGAAAACTTTTTTTTACCCAAAATTGATGAAACAAAAATTGTTTTTAGAGGAGATTCTCAGCTTTCCTCCAATATAAATTATGCTTTACTTTGAATGTAATAAATAATTATTATTCATTTTCTATTTGAATTATGATTAAATTCCTGATTGATAGGCTAATTGAGAAACATCTATAGATTTCAAACAATATCATATTTTTTAAATCTAAAACATGCATCACATTCTATGCTTCAAATACTATAGGATTAAAAAAAAAAACCAATTTCGTGAATTTTTGACCAAGTTAAGGTGGTCAGACATATGTATTTTTATATTTTTAAAAAGTTTTATTAAAAAAATCATACCTTTCACTATTTACTTGGAAAAACTTACAAAAAATTTATGCATCACATCTGACATGAGTCCTTCTACTTATATCTAAAATATTATAAAAAATATTATCATTTTATTATGGTTAGGGGTGGTCGAGATAGGACACTCTACTTCTACATTTTTTCCCTGAAATTTAAGTATTTCTGCATTGAAATTTCAAATTTTCACCAAGTAGATTTTTATTTTTTAAAAATAAACCTAGTAGTTTAGACACTACATTCAATTTTCTACATATTCTATTCTTACATATTTTCAAAATAATATAGATAACTTATTCAAATTTTTATGTCAAGTTGCCTAACTCTGATTTTTTCGAGTTTTTCGCCACTTAAGGGCCTATTTTTCCATGATGATCCTGCACATGCCTTCCATTTGGGAATGATTTGTACATCCCTCTTTGACCAAATGACTCCGAAAATGGCAGATTCTTCCCTCTTCTCCTTCAAATTCATTCATTCTTTATTCAACTCATCTTTTTTTTATCTCTTCAAGGGCTCTTGCAATCTCTCTTAGCACTTCAATCCATTTTCTAGCATTTTCAACGCTCCATTGTAACAACAATACTCCATCAACTCTACAAAGAAAGTGTAAAGCAAGCCATTTCAACATGGGATTGGGGTTTTGTGAGACCTCCCTTCATCTCAGTTGAGGCTATGGTGATTGCTCAAGCCTTCTTTCTCCTCAATTAGCTAGTGAGCTCTTGGTGGAGGTGGTAACATTTCACTCCTCTCCTTTGTGATTTGGTTGAGTAGCTCTTTACTATTTTGTAGTGTTACTTGCACTTCTTCTCTCTTTACTTCTTTATCACATATTTCTCTCTCGTTGCTATTTGGTTGTCTGTGGAGGTGGGAACACCAAAACGGGGGTCTGACTAAGGCATACCCCTATATAGCCCCAAAAAATTCCCCCTCTTTCTTGTGTGTAGGTGGATGTGCTTTTGGGGATAACTGGAAAACTGACATCTTGGTAAGATTATCTTCATTATTCTAGCTCTCATCTATTTACTTTATCACCTACATTTCTATTTCCCATACTTTATAATTCTTTTTTTCTCATTTAGGAGTCATTAGCTAGGTTGTTAGCTCATTTTATGGCGGTTCATATTTCCTTTTTTCGTCCTCTGGCCATACGAACCCCAACCCACCTAAGAGACATTAGAATGTCACATTGTCATTCTAGAACCACACTT
>VDFB02152433.1:0-10537 GCA_007258455.2 Sequoia sempervirens
TTTCACTTTACTCTTCACCTTAAGATTATTTTTCTACCCTCCACTCCCTTTAGTTTACCATCCAAAATGGGGTCATTCTCATCATAGTTTTCCCCTTCTTGAATGTGACTTTAGTGCTTCTAATATCTTCACCACCAAAAAAAATCATTCTAATATCTTCACCACCAAAAAATTGCATTCTTCCATGATTCTCAAGATCATTAGGGCCAAATACAATACTTTCTTGGAAAGGGGACCTAGGGTCAAGACTCAAGGTAAGAAGAATAAACCATTTTAGGAGTGTAATCCATAATGGAATAAGGTCATCTCTTCTTATAGTAATGTAAGTCCAATTTAGAAGAAGCAAGGTGGATTCTACAAGTAACAATGACAAGTGGGGGTTTCAAGGATAATTCGTGTTTAATAAGTAGGATGAAATATTTGTGTAGGGCACAACCTTAATTATTCTATTAAATTCAAGAATAGAGTATTCAAGAAAGGGTAACATAACGAAAGGAAAAATCACTAGGTAATTGTTATGAAAATAGACAAATGGTGTAAAATGGTGTAATTGGCTTGGAAGTGCTCCTCAAGCATGACATACCTTGTTAGCAAAAAATGAGCATAGATAAAGGATTTTGTCCTAAGTTACTTTGGTGTAGTTCTTATACGTTAGTATAAGCAATAAAAGGGAGACAATAACTTATGTGGTGAGTTACAAAAGGATGTGGTAGGAAAGAACAATTAAAATTGAAAATACACATATATTCACAAATAAATAATAGCACATCATACATTCATTAGATCATCATGCAATATATTATATTCATCATATATATCTCTGCTACATAGTTCATTTATACATCAATATTCTTTCTTATATTTCTCTTCTATATATCATCCATCTATAATATATTACATACTTTCTTCTCTATTCTACTTCTATAACTTCACCATAACTTCATCTAGTGCTTCTTTCCTTAATTTTCCTATATTTATATTGTTTCTTCTCTTCTTTGCTTAACATTATGACTAATGTTTCAAGAAATTCTTCAATTATCTCTACTAAATATCAGATCTCTCGACATTTTGATATTTGCGAAAAGCCAACACAGCCTTAGCATTTGCATAGACTAGTTTATCATTTATTTCATATGGTAATTGCAATATCTAGAATGTGAGTGGTTCCACTACCTCCATGAAAGTGTGCTCTTTGTCTACCACAAATGTAATGTTATTCACATATTAGTACATAATATTAGAGGATGCTTAGTCCCTTGATTTCATTTGGGCTTAGAAATTTATGAAGAATATGAGTATATGATTAAGATACATAACATCTTTAAAGTGCTTCACATATATCTCGATATATTAGTATATCTCTATATATTAGTGAGGTTGTTGACTGAATTGCCATGGCATGGTACTCTCACACTTATAGCAGGTTGTCATATCTTTATGAAATTCCTTTAGATCCATTTCTTCTCACTGGATTTTGACAAAATATCATGTGTCTTTCTCACAAAAACCACCATCCTATGTAATGCCCCCTCAAGGATTAGACTGAAAAAATGCGATTAAATACAATAACACAACATTTATATTAATACAGAACATCCATCTTTTATGTAAATTGAGCAGAGATTATGAGCAAATTTCCACCAAATATGGCTTTTGGGTAAAGATTGTAAGAAGACTCATATATATACACGTGGAATAATCATTAAAGGCCGTTGTTACAAATGGACACAGAAATTTTAAATCTGAAATTCTCTAATTTGAAATTATGATGTGAAAAAAGAAAAGAAAAGACGAGTCCAAAATTCAATAAAGAGTTAGTGCAGATCTTTTTTTACTAACCAGTTGATTTTGTTAATCTCTTGGCATCTTATGACCTCCAAATTCCTTTACTTCAAGCGAGTTTATCACTGCATAATATACAATTTGTTGAATACCTTATGAAGATGTTTAGGATCCAAATTGTGGTATACCTTATGTAAATTGGTGTGGATGAAGATGTATTGAATTTGAGAAGGAGAATTAATAAAGAACCCTACTTTTAACACCTATTTTCACTATTCTTTGAGATGGTATGGCTTGTATGGACCACTAATGGGCCTAAGATTTGTTGGATGTGGTAGAGGTTTGAATCCATTTTAATCTGGTCTTTTTTTTGTTTCATTTCATTGAGAAAGTCAAAAGTTATAGCATTTTTATTGAAGACTGTCTGAAACCCTATGAGGGTAAACAATGAGCATTTAAAATTGTTGAATTCATTATTTTGTATGGTGGGAAAAAATATAAAAGTTGGTGAAATAAAGCATTTGTTTATGTAATTTCATGTTGCAAAGTTGTAGACCCAAAGGATGAAGTTTGTTTATCATTCCATGATGCCCTAGGCTGGATTTTGTATGATTCCAGACTAGAGATGATAGAGAAGAGTAAGGGTTTGAGTAATTTGATTAAGGAGTTGGCATTCTTGATAGGTGAATCTGTTTGTATATGGTGTCAAGGATTTCTAAGACACTTTTTAAAGCTAGGGTTTATAAAAACTATGAAAGGTTGAGACCTTTTTATGTCGTTGTCCTATATGGAAAACTTGTTATAGTCATAGACAAGGCTGAGTGTATAGTGCATTTTAGAGTTTCCTATGGTTAATGATTGCAACAACCTTTCAAGAATCATATGTTGAATTGTATTTCATGCCATTAAAACTATGTTGAAGGTCTGGGAGGATCCTTCAAATGATATTGCATGACAAAATAGATAGGAGAGGACAATCTTAAGAAGCCTAAATAGGCCTAATTGTTGAATGACAATCATTATTTGGTGGTGTTTGTAGAATCTATGATCCTTTAGCTATGTAGGATCAACAATTCTATAGTGAATCATGACATTATACTGTCCACTATTATGTGGTAGACATGTTCCCTATCTATGGAAGCTCCTATGAAGTACCAAGTCCAATGCTACACTCAAAGGAGGCAGATTTTGTCACATTAAAGATGATAATTGATCAGAATTATGACAACAGTGCCTTCACACCCCAACTATCTATGTTGATGATAATTTATTGTGGCAACATTGAGTTTGAGCATTATGACGCTCTTTATTGTGCCTTCAATATGAATCTTGGAAATCATTTGGGCAACACTTATTGATCAACATTGTCTTTTGTGATGTTGTTTGTTGGAGGGAAAATAACTATAGTGAACAAACTATCTAGACTATTGTGGTCCTCGTCATCATGTCATTGAATGTAAGAGATAGTCAATTTTACTCATTTGTCTATGTTTGATGGTGTCTAATTCTCCAATCTGTTTTTGTCTTTATAGGTTTAACTCATCCTTCTCATTTGATCACTATATATTAGTTGTGTGGTCTCTTAGTTAGGTGCAAGTTTTTGTATATGGCTTATCTTTCATCCATCTTCTTGATATTATTTCTACTACCTCATTTGCTTTGAGTTGATAGTACTACTATAGATATTAGTTTAGAGTTCTCATCCTGATTCCATATCTATTGTAGTATGTAGAATATTCACACTGTTAAATTGTATTGCCTCACACACTATATATATACAACATTGGATGTTTTTAATATATCATTCCATATCAATATCACACACCATAACTACCAAATGTTCTTAAGATATGGTTGTCCTACATGCCACAACCAGGAGAATGGAATGGTATGGCATTGGCACATAGAAGCAAATCATGCCTCTATGAATCAGGTCTGCACATAAGAAACATAGAGTTTAGCACACAATTCTTCCTATAATCCATTCTAAGCAATATTGTCTTTTCTTGTATAACACCTAATTAGCATTTTAATTGATAGGAAAATAGAGATCCACTAAGTAATGTACACACATTCATTTATGAAGCCATTTAGAAATAGGGATAGGAGCTAGTAGGAAGAGTTGTGGACTCGATGACATGACTCATCATCAATTAATTTCGATCCAATTTAAGCCTTCAAACATAAAGGACAATAGCTTCATGATCCATTCAGATAACAAAGTATGTGCCATTTGTGATAATCTAATTAGTGTCTCAGTCCTAACTTATTTCCCACATGTCATTAAGGCCTTCATTAATCTATTAAAAGCTAGCCTAATAAAGAAATAAAAGTCACAAATTTATTGAAACTAATTAGAAGTGGGCCTGCAAGCTGATTAAATGGTTTAAAATTTGTGGGTTTTTAGTTTCTTGGTCAAACACATGTTGCCCCAAAAATTCAAGAAAATTTCTTGAATACATCATGGATTCACAATTCTTTTTTGTGATTTTATTTGTATATGAAATGGATTTTCTTCCATTTTCATTCTATTGGAATTTAAAAGAAAATCGAACCAAAAACTGATGTAACCCTAACACTAAACCGTTTCTTGACTTATCTAACTCCTAGCAGCCATTCAATTCAAAACTATCAAACACAACTCTCAGTATAAACCTTCTTCTAGGGTTGTGGTTAGTAATTTGGATATACCTTTAATGGTTTTAAATCATATCTAAAACCCAACATATGTTGCTTTAAAAAGAAATGTTTAAGTCAGGACTGTATTGCTGCAAATTAGACCAATTAGGCTTTAAAAAGAAATGTTTAAGTCAGGACTGTATTGAAATTTGATTGTGTATCAGTCCAAAGGAGTTTCCCTTAAAAAAAGGAGCATGGAAATTTGCACAGTCTTGAATTTTGGATTGATTATATCATCAATTGTGATAGGTCATAACTTACACACTTGAAAGTATGGATGGTATTCACTTGAAAGAATAGTCTTGCTTCTGAAATTTCAACTAGGTAATTTTCAATTATGAGTCTTGTATGTTTTCTACCTTCGCATGTTGAGATTCTAATGCATGTTTTAGTTAATATTTTTTGTCATATACTTTTCATAGAGACAGATCCCCATAAGTCCCTACACTCATGATATTTTCCCATTCAAATGCAGTGTGTTTAGACATGGTCAGGAATCCTGGATCTAAGTTTGAGTCAGGCTTGGTAAGTCTACAGTCATGATTTGCTGACATGTTAGTCTCAGTTGTACCTTGTCTTTATCACTGGCATATAGCAAACAAGTCTGTAGTTCTCCTTTCCATTCACACTAGTGCATTCTTTATGCCATGTCAATGATTTCTCTCGATTGATGTGAGTCACTAATTGTATCATTACAATACCAAGAGTTTATGTTGTTACATCAATGCAGTGAAACCTCCAATCTTGAAAAACAAATTGCAACTAAGATTATACTTCCCTCCATGACCTGAAGTACTTTGGTACCTTGTCACCTCCAATACATTTGTCTTTGTCACCCCGGTCTGTTGTTCCTTGTGGATGATCACAGTTGTTTTCTTCAATGTTGTCCTTCAAATGGCTGCTCCTTTGGTCATGAGAACCATAATCTGCCTTGCAAATTTTTCCCTTAGAACTATCATTGTACTTGGACCAATTATAATCTCTCTTAAGAATAGAGTTAAGTATTAGATCTTAAAGATAAAACAAAAGTTTATGCTTCATAGTTATCCTAAGCAACCCAGTCTCATCCTTTTCTTGCAAGACTAGGTATATTTTAAAAACTACAGCTTAATTTATCATAGTCAAGATCCACCTAGTGATCAATTAAAATCATCCTTTAAGTTCCATATGTTAAATTTATTCTATGTGGTTTTGTGTAGGGGCTCAACATACAGAAACTGAAGTAGAAGTCGAGCCAAATTTAGATACTAGAGCAAATGAGGTTGAAGAACATATAGTTGATGTTAGGGAGGAGGCACAAGTGCAAGGAATGAATATTGGAGAGGGCTCAGGATCACTTCGGGATACCATCATGGATGAGCATATGAATATAGCTAAAGAGGTGAAGAGAAAAATTTCTTCTAGAAATTTAGATCATTTACTTCAAATGGATATGGAAAAATTGAAGTTTTATGCTGAACAACCTAGAAATAGTAGTAGGAGGTCAATGAACAAAACTGCAAAGCAAATAATTGCTCATTTCAATAACCTTGATACACTCGATCAAGCCCAACTATTATCAATTGTACTTCTAAGTAATGAGCTACAAGAGCCATTACAATTGTTGGGTGTAGATACAAGTACAAAAAAGAGGAAAGGTTCACACTTACAAAAAGACATTGTTGAAAATTTGAAAAAAGGTTTGGGGTCCATTGGGAAACAGTCTCGATCAGCAGATAAGGCAATTTCAAGAAGAGTCATGTTGACATCAATTTTAAGTGAAAAAATGGCCAAAAAAAGACAAATCTCTTCACTTTCAACCGAGATTGGTTTCAACAGAAAGACATTGACACAATATGTCAAAAGGAGAAAGATTCTTGATGATAGTACCTAAGAAGGCAATTGGGCAATTATGTGTAGAGCTCCTCGATCTGATAGGATTCAAGATGTTTTTAGGAACTTCATCTCAACCTTTTGGAATGATCATACCCGTCCTTCATCAAATAGTAGAGATGTTATCAGACATAGGATTGGGCCCAATAATAATGAATTACATATAAAACATTGGCTAGACATAGCACAACATGAGATGTACGTAATGTTTTGTAATTCAAATCCACATATAAAGATTGGGCAAACAACGTTTCAAAGGTTAAAGCCATACTATGTGAAAACAAACAAGGTTTTTGAAACTTGTTGTTGTCGTTATCATATTGAATTTGATCTCTACTATCAAGTGTTCCGAAAGATTAGAGAAGAAAGTGATGGTATTCAGAATGCGCCTCCTAGACAAGCAAGTCAGTTCATAGCATCCATCCTATGTGATAAATCAAATGATGATAATGCAACTAATCAAATAAGTTGCATACAAGGACACTGTGAAACATGTGGAAATTTGGCTAAAATTCCTTTGAGAGATGAAGATACCGACCTGACAAAGTTGGTAAATTGCAAGAGTTACAAGTATATCAAGTTTCATACCAAAAGTGGCAAAGAATCAACAAGGTTAGATTATGTAGAAGAGGAGATACCTATTGGAACATTTATGGAAAAGTTTCGTAAATTGATACAACCATATATACAACATGCTTTCTTTTCTAAGTGGCAAGCACAACAGTTTCAGACATTAAGAGATACATTCCCACTTGGAACATTGTTATCAGTAGTTGACTTTGCAGAGAATTACTCTTTTGTACATCAAAAAGAGATTCAATCACAATATTATTTTTCAGAGCAGATCACTATTATGGTGCATGTGTGTTATCGACATGCACAAATGGATTTGGATGGTGTTGACAGTACATCTGAGGAACGAGTCATTAAGAAAGAATATCACTTTTATATTAGTGATGACAAAGAGCACGACACTCTATTTGTACAACATTTTTTCAAAAACTTTTTTGAATATTTGGCAATCAGGGGTGTCAAAATTGAAAAGCATTTTGTATGGTCAGATGGATGTGCTTCACAATTTAAATCTTCAAGGCCATTTTATGCACTTTGTAGATATCATCGAAATGACAACATACCACATGTTTGGAGCTTCTTTGAGAGTGGACACGGAAAGGGTGAACATGATGGTGCAGGAGCTTGCATCAAACGTGCTCTAAGAAAGTATCAACTGAATTATGAAGGAGATTGTATAAAAGATGCACATGATGTTGTTGAATGGTGTCAGAAACACTTTGCATCAAATGAGGTTGGCACATCTTCAACAAACAACTGATCCATTCCACATAGAGTGTTTTGGGAGATATCAGGTATGTTTTTGTTTATATTTAAATCTTTAAATATACATATATGTGTACATTCAAGTTTATTTATTTTAGTTTGAATATATTTATATTAAATTATGATTTTTTAATACAAAATTAATTTTTGTAGGTGTGGATAGAAGATCAATGCATGGATGCAAGAGGATAGAGAAAACAAGATCTTTGCATTTTGTCATGAGTACAAATAGTTTCCCATGGACATTGTAAACTAGGGATTACTCATGTTTTTGTTATGACTGCATTTTAGAAAACTGTGATGAATGCAACAACCAACAACAAGGATATGTCAGTGGATGGAATTTGGTGCCACTAGATGTTAGCGACACATATAATGAAGATGAAGATGAAAGCTTTGAAGACATTCCTTTGATTTCAATTGATTATGACCATATTTCAGGACTAATTAAAAAGGGTATGTATGTGTATATATTTATATCATACATGTACGAGCTTTTGCAAATTTTTAACTTAATCGTTTAATAATTTTTTGCTACTTATTTTAAGTAAATTTATATATACTTAAATGATAGTGGAACTCCTTTTTTTACAAATTTTCCATGTAAATTTGGTTCAGGAGATATTTTTATAGTCATAGTAGAGGCTGGAAACATAGAAGGTGTTAGTTATTATCTATTGTGTTGCATAGAAGAGAGGTGGAAGCTAGTAGAATTAGAAATGAGTGATGGAATGTTGTTCCCCATAGGTTTGACAAAATAAATAGATGCTCTTGCAAGATTTATCTATTGAATGTATATATTTTGAATTTGTTACTCGTATTGACCTCCTAAATGTTATGTTTTACTTTTGAATGTTGGTTCCCACAGGTTCAGTTGTAGTGCAAGGGACATATCTGAAACAAGTCAAAATTGTTCAGCATGGGATTCATTTTATTGATTATCAACTTGAGAACAAAGTATATCAATATAGCCACCTAGTAGTTGCTATTGACCTATCCCTTCATCCAGTTCCACGTGCACGTGGACGTCGTAAGTGGAGAGTAGATAGTGATGAACATCAAAGAATATTACATGTTATTGAAGAGCGAGCTGAACCACTTGAATTGGTTTGAATAACATGATGTGTCGTAGGTGTACTTGAACAATTTACACAAATTGTATGACTCCTAACTATATTAAATTGATTTTTTCTTCAAGTTCATTCCATCTTATTTGTCAACAAAACAAATATATTATCATGTATATGTTACTTTAAGTTTAAAATCTCATTCAATTAAGTATATTATGGTCTCAAGATTTTGTATAATAGCTATACTGATCATTTTTTGGATAATAGTAACTTCCTTTCTTTGGATGATGAAAATAGGCATCAAATGTAGTAGGAGTTATACAAAGGATTTTATAGAGCTAGCTGCCCCATGACAGAAGTTTTGGTGAGGTTTGCGATGGAGATGGCCATGAAAAGAGAACCCAGAAATGTTGCTTTTGTTTTACGCCTACAATATCATGATTGTTCAGTTAATGTGAGATAGAGATACTTTTTAACGTACTTTAGGCCTTAGTAAAAATGCTTGAACTTATCAGAGAGTATTTGCTTATTTAGATGATTGTTTAGGGCACCCCTAAATTCATAAGTTTATTCTATTTGGAGTTTTTCTTAATGAGGTTGTGACTTGCAAACATAATCTGTGTTGAAGTGAAAAATCAAAGCTATAGAGGGGATTATAAGCTTATTAATGGAACTATACTTAGCTGATATATAACTATGTATATTATGTTCCTTTTTTGTAGGGATGTGATGGCTCTCTTCTTCTGGATAAGACCTCCAACATGGCTGGAGAGAAGGATGCACTATCCAACATAAACTCTTTGAGGCTCTAGAGAAAGTGTGCCTTGGTACAGTCTCCTGTGCTGATAGTCCCATAATTGCTACAAGGCCAAACTGCTATGTAGAACTATCAAGGTGGATTTACTCTCTTTCTTGCTCCATGATTGTTCTTATGGCTATATTTACTTGACTAGAATGTGAAATTGCTTTTAAAAAAAAAATGGCTATATTGTAGCCAATACCAGCCTTGCTCAAGGCCATCCTACTTTCCTCCTTGTTAGAACATCTATAGCTTCTAATCCTAACAATTCCTAGATGCTACATTCATTAAAATCCTTTGGAGAAACTATACTCCATGTATCTTACTATCTCTATTGATCAATCTATAATGCTTTTACTCAATATTAATGTTATTGTTTTTTCAATTCCCATATGCAGGGATCCATAGATGACTATGCAAACCTAGTAGAAGCCATCAAGAAGGTAGATGTGATCATTTCCACAGTGGGTGCATCACAGATAGTACATCAAATCAATGTCATCAAGACATTCAAAGAAGTTGGAACAATCAAGGTACTTTTCATGTCTATAGTTTCACCAATTCCATGACATTGATATTGATGGGTTTTCCTAATTTTTATGTCAATTTTCATGGTCATTGGCAATCTCAAGTTTATTAAATATTTTCTATTTGATTGTTGTTTCAAGCCAGGAAACAACATTTTCTTATTACTTTATGATGGTATTAGTGTACCTTGTAAACCAAAGCAGAAGCAGATTTGTTTTGAATGGTAGAGATTTGTTTATTTTTTAATATTGAGATTCACCATGAAAAATAAAATTAACAACTCATGTACTTGTTGGCATTGCAAAGACACTTTTTCTAGGGAATATATTTTTTGGTATCTTTCACAACATATATGTGAAAGTGGATCAAACTAATTTTGAAATTAGATCTGATGGTGTGGAAGGAAGTGAGTTGTTCTTATGGCTATATTTACTTGACCGGAATGTAAAATTTCTTTTTTAAAAAAAGA
>VDFB02152436.1:0-26226 GCA_007258455.2 Sequoia sempervirens
AATAGATATTGAGATTTTCATGTTGTTTGCAATAAGAGAGGGTTTCTTCCTGGTGGCGCATCCTTCTTTAGATTCAGAGGCTTCCAGCAGGGATACTTCCTATTCTTTCTTTGGCCGTACAGATTTCCTTGGGTTTTGTGCATTCTGGAAAGGCATGTGAAGGAAGTAAATGAAACACCTTCTTCTTTGCTCTGTTTTGTGCTTCTACCTTGGCGTCTACCTCTACCAGGGCATTGTATCTCATTTTGGAGTGGGAGAAGTCAGATATGGAGCTTGAGCATGTGTATTTGCTTGATTTCACCATTTCCAGCTGTCAAACTGGCTAATTTCTTTAATTAAATAATCTGGAGATATTCTGGTAGGTGTATCATTTGCAATCTATTTTTCATAGTTAAATAATGCAATCTACACTTTCATTCTGAAGAAAATAGTGCAAATTTACATTTTATGAGCATTTATGATGTGTGCCCCTTCTCTTCTGTCTATCAATCTTTCTCTAAAAAACTAAATAACACTTAAAGACTTACAAAATTTTGGGGGTTTGAGTTGAGAGCCAGCAGGGCTCATCACACAAACTTAGTGAGAATATTCTAAAGCAAAATAGCCTTAGTTGTGGCATTAACATCCCCTCGATACTCAACCTTAATTGAATAAAGAGCAATAGCATGATGCTTCTTACTCTACCAACAAATGGGGCCAAAACCAAGATGAAAATTGTAGCTAGAAGTGGACTTACGATCATCAAGATTGCCAGCCCAATCAGAATTTGTATATCCCACCAAGGTAAGTCCTGTACCTACTGCATAGTGAATCTCATGATGATGTGTACCCTGTATGTAATGCAAGATGCATTTGGCTACTTTCCAATGAAGCTCATGTAGTTCCTGCATAAAGCGTGAAACCATGACAACTACAAAGGAGATATCAGGGCATGTGTGACTCAAGTATATGAGACTCCCAACAAGCTAACAATACAAAGTTGCATCAACAAGTGGAGTAGAACACTTAGCCTCAAGCTTGACTCCTGAAAGAAAGGGAGTTAGAGCAGGCTTACAATCAACCATGTGAAACTAAGCTAGAAGATCAAGAGCATACTTGGGCTGAGAAAGAGAAATCCTAGAAGTTGACTATGTGATCTCAATCCCAATAAAATAGTGCAAAAGGACCAAGTTAGTCATAGAAAATCTATCTTGCAAAGCGGATTTGACACTACCAATGATGGATGAGGTACTCCCTGTAATGATCAAATCATCAACATAGAGCACAAGTAGCAAGTGAGAATCATCCTGTCACAAAATTTAGACATTCAGATCTAAATGACACCTCGTGAATTCTATTGAGAGAAGAAAGGAAAACATCTTGGCATACCAAGCCCTAGGGGCCTGTTTGAGGCCATAGATAGACTTCCTCAATCTGCAAACCAAAGAAGAATCTTGTATGAATCTTTGTGGTTGCTCCATGTAAATCTCCTCATGAAGATCCCCGTGAAGAAATGCACTCTTCACATCCATCTGATGTACAACCCAACCATGAGCTGCAACAATAGCAAGTGTCAAGCAAATGGAGTTAATCTTAGCAACGGGTGCAAAGGTCTATGTATAATCAACACTTGGAACCTGTGAGAAACCTTTTGCCACAAGTTAAGCCTTGTATTTATCCACACTTCCATTCGCTGCATACTTAGTCCGATAGATCCACTTACATCAAACCATCTTTCTCCCCTTAGGGAGTGGAACTAAATCCCATGTGTTGTTCCTCATCAAGGAACTATAGTCTTCCTCTATTGTTGAATCCCATTTAGGAATGCCTGAAGCCTCCTTAAAGGATTGTGGATCTAAAGAACTAGCAATATAAGCATGTGGAAAATCTTGATGTTGTGACCGAGTCCTTTGAGTATCTGAAGGATCCCCAACAAGAGAACCTACTGACTCAAGAGTCTTTCGATCCCAACGAGGTCTAGTAGGAGATGAAGGATGAGGCTCCTCAACTGCAAGTGGACCTTGCAAGTCAGAGTTGATGGAGCATCATCATCTGAGTCACTATTTCCACTATGGAGGAAGGAAGAGGATGATTAGAGGCCAAGCTAGGAGAGCTTTCCTCAAAGTGAACACTCCTCTCAATGAATAGCTCATGTGTCTCTGGATCCAAAAGTCTATTTTCCTTAACACCTTTAGGATATCTGACAAAGATGCAAGGCCTACTTTGAGGTTCCAATGCCTTGCACTTCTTTGGAGGTATGTGTGCCTAATCTAGACAACCAAAAACTTTGAAGTGTCTCACAACCAATTTTCTACCACACCAGGCCTCAAAAGGAGTCATACCCTTCAAATCCTTATGGGGAACCCGATTTTGGATGTGTGTAGCACAACTAATAGCTTCTACCCAAAATTGAGGACCAAGAGAACGCGCATGAATCATGCAGCTAGCCATCTCCTTAAGGGTCCTATTCTTCCTTTCAGCAACACCATTCTGCTATGGAGCGTATGCAACTGAATGTTGAAGATCAATCCCCTCAAGAGTACAAAATTCCTCAAGTCTATTGTTCGCATATTCCCTTTCATTTTCTATGTGAAGAATCTTGACTTGCTTCCTTGATTGCTTCTCAACATGAGCCTTGAAGGCTAGAAATATGTCAAACACTTCACTCTTGTGAACAAGAAAATAGACCCATGTGAAGTGGGAGTAGTCATCAATGAAGGTGAGAACATAGCGAGCCTTGCTAAATGATGGCATTGGAAATAGACCTGCTACATCACTGTGAACCAATTGAAGAACTTCCAAAACTCTCCAAGACTTCCCTTTGTCAAACTTCTCTTCTGGATGCTTACCCATGGAACAACCTAAACATACACCTTTTGAAAAGCTGATTTGAGGGAGTCCTGTAACCATATCCTTGGAGCTAAGCTATTGAAGATAACAGTAATCGAGATGTCCAAACCGCTCATGCCATAGCTTACTTTTTGAGTTTGAATGAGTGAGCAAGGCTATAGAAGGAGACTTAGGCACAAAGTGGGAGAATGAATAAAGCTATGTGTTGTGATTGGCTTGTCCCACTGCAACCAAGGCATCATCCTTAAGTTCTTTGACCACAACTGAATCTAGTAGAAAGTCAACTTTCTTGCCATCTCCAAAGTGAGTGATTTGGTAGATTGAAAGAAGATTGGCACTCAAGTTAGGAACATAAAGAACATTTTCAAATTTTCCATTGTCCATGGAAACTGAACCTTTTCCTTCAACTTCCACTTGAGTATCATCACCTATGAAGATGTGAGGTACCTTAGATGGCTCCAAAGAAGAAAAATGTTCCCTTGAAGAACCCATGTGATGAGTGGCACCCGACTCAAGTATCCATTGCTATGAAGAACCTGAAGTAGCCACAAATGCTTTCCCTTTTCCTTTTTATTGTGAGGAAGTGGAAGGAGATGAATCCTTCTTTTGTAGGCTGATGGAAAATTGATGTTGTTCTTCTTGATGATATTTGTCAACTCATCAATTTGCTTAGTGTGGCAATGATGCTCATCATGTCCAAACTTCTTACAATATGAACATGTTGGTCTCTCCTTCTTGCTTGAATTTACCTTCTTGGGAGAAGATGAAGAATTCCCTTGTTGTGGAGAGGATGATTGTGCTTTATCTTGTTTCTTTGGCTTAGATTGCTTCTGCTTCTTGTTGGAACCCTTTCCTTGAGTCCCTTGATTCCCTTGATTAGCCACCAAAGCTTTGGACTTTGAAGAATTGAGAACCCCCATGCTTATCAACTTTGCTTGTTCTAACATCAACATTTCCGTGAATGCATCAAATGAAGGCATAGTGAAAGAACTACCTACTGTCAAGCAATGGGTTTGGAAGCTAGAAAATAATGTTGCATATTTTGATGGAAGTTTTCCCAACAAATTGTAGAACAACTATGCATCCTTTTTATCAATGCCACAATCCTTAAGCTATGCTCTTAGCTCATTTTCCTTAGTGACATAGTCTTGGATTGTATCAAAATTCTTGGGATCTAACATTGTGAGATCATTGTCAAGCTAATAACCTCTAATCTCATCAACTTGGCCATACAATTGACCAAACTTTTCCCAAGCCTCCTTAATTGTTTTACACTTTTCAATTTGAAAGATGAGATCTTTTGATACATATTTTCTTAAAGTTCCAAGAGCCATAGTATTTTTAGTGATCCAATCCATATGAGCAACAGGGTCAGCTTTAGGATCAAATGGTGCAACAACAGTTCCATCAATATAATGAGTTAATCCTTTTTCCATTAACTTACTCCAAGCATCAATTTTCCAAGAAGCATAGTTATGTGGAGTTAACAAAGGAAACTAAGGAGAACCCATAGCAACAAAATGAAAGAGAACAAGATAGAGAGAGAGGAACAATCACACAAGACACCCCCCCAAAAAGATGATTTGGCACTTTATACTTAGTGTGTGTACGATGGCCACTTGCAAGCCAAGCAAAGTGGGCTTCTGATTTTCAATGTTTTACAATAGCCTTAAGTAGGCTACAACAGACTCAAATGACTGATACAAAAGATCAAACTAAGATCTTAGCTTTACAAATGCCAAAATATGCCAAAAAAGGCCAAGTGTTGAAAGTACAATTTCTGATCACAATCACTACAAACTGATAGCACCACTGTGAAGTTCAGAAAAAATTATGCACTTTAAAAAAAATGACACCTGAAAAGGAGTGCGTATGATCCTGAACAGAGCCCCAGAAGTTGCAAAAATGGTAACAATTTAGCTACACCTATTCAAAATCAAATTTTTGGGAATATCCGTGCACCAAAATAAAAAAATAATTGCACCACTGTGAAGTAAACGAAAAATTATCCCAAATAAAAAAAATGCACTGAAAAAGGCCTCAAAATGACCAAGATATGAGTGTTTGAAGATGAACTGCAAAATAAAAAACTCAAACGGAGAGGGGTTTGATTTTTGAAAAAGTAGGATGACGTAGTGGTGACATCATCAAATTGCTATGTTAAATTTGATAGTCGTTCAGTCGTCGTGGTCACCGTCGCCTCTTTTTCCAGAATATTCTCTGAAATGTTGGAATATACTTTCTACCTCAAAATATTTTTGATGGAATATTCTCGAAGAATATTCTACTGCCAGAGTTTGAAATAAACCTGCCGGATTTTTAACATTGCCAGGAATATTTTGAAGGTGTCGGGTTTTTGTTTACCGGCCACCAGTGGAGGGACCCGCGACCTGCGAGGGCTAATGTTTGCGCCATGTGGCATCGTGGTGGGCACCCGCGGGTACGCCTAATACACCTGCAAATTGCAGGTTTGTCTGCATATGCAGACCTTGTTTTTTTAATCAAAAATTTTACAATCAAATAAAATAAATTCTGTGAATTTTTTTGAATGAACTTTTTAAAAAAAATATTTCACAAAATAAAATATTTTTTTTTACAAAAAATAAAATCATACTGACTACAATGATAGTTGGGCCATACGACTTGGCTAGCAATTTTTTTTTGCCTCGACTAAAAACTTGCTCCAATTTGGATGAATTGGTAGTCGATCTTAGTGATTTTGGCCCTTCTAAGCACAATGGCGATGTCCTTTTTGGCTGAAAATGCTCTGAAATGGTAGCTAGCTCTTGGATCTAGCAACCACCTCCAATCTTCAACCCTTTGTAGATTTGACCTCCAATTTCCAACTGAGGTGAAACAAAAGGAAAATCCAACTATCTCAGACACTCTAGATGTAATGGTGAGCTTAGATCTAATGCAACAAGCTCCCAAAATACACCTGCAAAACAAGGGAAAAATGGAACCCTCCAAGAATCTCTCCAAAATGACAATCCAAAGGCACTCCAAGTGCTTTGATACCATGTAAGAATTGGCTATGAAGGTAGCCACCCAAGATCTAGAGGCCTAATAGAAAGCACAAGCATAAGAGAGATAGAAACAAGATGACAAGAATAAACTGTATTTTTCCAATAGAATAGAATGTAATGTGCAAAAGTACATAGAAGACCCCTTGGTTATATAGCCAAGATGAGAACATAGAAGGGCATAAGATTATGAGAAGTGTCGTAATCTTATGACATGAGGCAACTATGAAAACCTATCACTCCACCTAAAGTGGAAAAGTGATAATGTGATAATCACCACAAAAGGTGGATCACCCACAAAAGGTGGAGAGGTAATCACATGATGTGTCCACGAAAGGTGGATGTGATAAAGTAATAACATGATAATTCCACCAAAAGTGGAAATTCTCCAACAACCTCCTATGTGGTCCCTAAGTAAACTTAACTAAGGTGTAATAATGACCTAAGACAAGGTACAACACTTTTAATTACACCAAGAAAACCATAATTAGAAACCCCCGATAATGCGGAAAGGGAGAGCCAAAATAGGTCCATTAAACTATGCCATCAAGAAGTGCATGTAGGAGAACAAATAACATATGAACGTGCACACAAAAGTTCTTACAAATAAAAGGGTGTGCAAACCAAGGCACACACACACATGAGGCAACAATCACCGGGACTCAATGTTGTCTTGGAAGGAACACTCACTTGACAAAAGTGTGATGAAAACCAAAGGCACACAATCCACCCATGAGACTTTATAGCATAGTGAAAATACAATAGGCACAATAGGATGTGTGAGAATCCCCAAAAAGTATACACTAGAATGTCACTTTATCTCAACACATTTATAAAAGAGAAATTGCATGCAAAAAAATGCTCAAAATTCTCATATAGTACACAAATCTTGAAATACATGTAGAAAAGCCTAAAAAAGGTCATCCCACACAATTTACACAATTTTTTTAGGAGCTAAAACATCCAAGTAATTCACCAAATGTGAAAAAAAAAACTAAATAAAATGTACTTAGAGAAAAAATTTGGAAAAATTCCATGAATGGCTGTGAAGAGCTCTAAAAGACCATACGAACACCATTGGAATCACAAAAAATGGAGAATCGGGTCAAAAGTTGTGAGCTTGGGAGTGAAAACAATACATCTGACTTTGATAGATGATATAATGTTCTAGCAATAAAATCTAAGAAAAAAAAACCACCATTGGATAGTCCTCAAACTAGCTTTTCAATGATATCTCATTTGACTGATTTTAATACTTGAGTGAAAAGTTATGCCAATTTTCCCAATTTCACTTATTTTGCCAAAAAAAAAAAAATTGGACCCCCCTTAGCCTGGGCATTGGTTGCCCATGTAACCAAGGCTGGTGCAGGGGCTTAAAAAAGAGGGCCCTACTAGCCTACTATTGTGCAGTTTTTGCACACACGCCCCACTTGGAGTGGGGACCCCCTTTTTTTGGTGTCTTTGACCTTTGATTTTATTGGATTTATCATTTTAGGGTCTTGATATGTTGGTCTTGCTGGTTTTTCCCTTGCTTTGAGGCCGGAATTGATTGAAATTGAGTTTTGGGCCAAATCCGGGTTTTCATCTAGATCCGGGATTTTCCGCCTCTGGCTGATTTTTCCGGCCCTGGCTCCTTGTCCGTCTCTGGCAGGATTCTCCGATTCCAGGTTTTTGCCTGACTTCGGGATTTTCTGGTCCTATCGGATTTTCCCGGATTCCGTCAAAGTCCCGATCCTCCTGATTTTCCCGGTTTCTGCATTTCTGCGGGATCCGTGACTCCGCGCATTCTGGGATTCTCCGAACTTCCGCTTGGGGCTCGGGTTTCCGGATTTGTCAGAAGGGTCTTATCGCGCTTTAATGGCTGAGGTACCTTGGTTCAGACGGGTATAAGGGCAAATTTAGGGCACTTTTTTGATTCATTCCAACTTCGATTGCTCCCTGGATTTGCTCTGGCGATTTAAAACTTTCATTTGAACTTTGAGGATTGGTCTTGGTCTGTTTGCGCGAGGATTGCTTGAGCGTGCTACCGACATCTCTTTGCTTGAACGTGTTTGCCGCTCGATTTCCTGAGCTCGATTTCTACCCGTTTGATCCATGGTATGTATTCGTTGCCCTTCCGTTTGCTTGCATGGTGATTTGAGGTTTTCTTGTACTGGGCATTGTTGAATTTGGGGTCGGCCCTTGTCTTGGTTTTGGGTTTCGTATTTATTCAGTCGGGTTGATCCATTTTTTTTATTGAGGCCCATCTCTCGTGCCCTATGAGTTCCGTTTGTCCGTTTGATTGCATATTTACACGTTAGACGGAATTCTGGGTCATATTGCTTGTTTGTTTTGGGCGCGGGATGTGTTACCATGCGAATTTAGGGTTTCCTTGGTGTTTCGGTTAGCGCGATGATTTGATCTTGTGTTTGAATGACTTTCGCCCCGTTTCGTGTTGGCTTCCCCGTCCCGTGAGGACTAGAGGGCTTCTGGGTAAATCTTGAACTGATATTTTTTTTAACCCTGAAAGCTTGCTCTGGTTTTAATGGCGGATATGTGGTTATTCGATTTAGGGCACCATTGTCTTAGCACGGGGATTTCTCCTTTGGGGGCTTTTGAGGTTGGAATCCTTTGCATACTTGAGGTTGGTGATTATCGTCGGTTTTAGGATCATTTGGGCTTAGGTAGTGGAGATCCCGTGGTCGCTCAAGTTTTGGTGTACGTCTTGCCGTTTTTTGGGTTTCCGAGGTCGTCGCGAAATTTCCTTGCTCCCAGATTTTCCCGGTTTCCGTTTATTCCGCAGACGAGGTTAATTCCCGGCGTAATTTATACTGTCTGCAAAAATCCGTTCCATCCGGATTTTTCCGGATTTCCTGTCTGGTTGCATTCTTTTGTATATTTCGATGATAGGATTGATGGAATGATTGTTTATACCTATTTCTTGATTGCCAATGAGTAAAATTAATGATTATCCTTCGATTTTCCGAGCGTATTAATGATTTATATGGCTAATAGTGCCTTGGCAGCAGGAATCCGTCTGGGTCAGATTTCTCTGAAATTCTGCCCCGACGGTATTTTCCCGGTTTACATGATTTCCCGGATTATTTGATTCCTCCGGATCTCGAAAGATTGGCAATTAGCAATGAATTTCAGTGGATTTTTATGATGTGTGCTAACCTTTTGGATTGACATGAACTCAATAATTGCATTCTAATGACAATTTTGGATGTGCAGGCTGAATCAAGCAAAGCTACTGCTGGGAAGTCCAAAGGTGGTGCTGGGGCATCTTCAGTTTCTGAGACAGAAAGGTTAAGATTAGATATGAAAAGTCAGGTTCCAGAGAGTAAGATATCCTCCGTGTGGGCGGATGTGTCCGATACCAATGTTGGCGCATGGCGGTATGAAGAGTTTAAGCAGAGAACAGCTGAGAAAGACCAGTCGGCATTGAGGCAGGGGATGATGAACTCAGGGTTGGTACATGTGGCAGGGTTCCCTCCAGCAGTCCAGTGCTACGAGCTGATTTTGGAGTGTGCTAGACAGTACGCTTTTGACACACAGATGGTAGTTAGCACTGAGGGACGGGTGTTGGCAAACTTCAGTCCAGCCTCCATTGCCCGGGCCTTCAGCATGCCGGATCTCCCCTCGGTCTGTGCCTTAAACATTGACACTGCTCGCACATATTATGAGAATGAGCCAGTTAAAGCTCAACAGCTTATCAACTCATGGCTTGAGAAGCCCAAGTCTCACCACTCCAAATTGCCCAAACAGTTGCACAGGGTGAAGTTCAGGCCGGATATCTATGACGCCATCACACTGTTGAGCAGGGTGGCCGGACTTAAAACTGCCGGGGTATTGGAAAATTGGATGGTCCATGTGATCACCAAGATAGGCCAAGGAACGAATTATCACTGGGCCGGTCTAATCAGTGCAGAAATAGATAAGCAACTGAGGAATGTTTTGGAGGGAAAGAAGTTTACCATGTCCTCTTACATCGTGTATATACTGGCCATCTCCTACCCCTACAAGGGACTGACTCAGGCGGGAACCATTGGACAGGATATTATCTACGAAGTCTATCCGGAATTGCACCTCGGACACGAAGATTATAGGAGGGCCAATGATGCCTTCACCATGCACATTACCCGGACCCTTCAGAATGCGGAGCACATCAGATTGTCCGATGGGGCCAAAGGATTGATTAAGAATTACGGGGCCTGGTTCATTCAGTTCCCCACCTTCACTTATCTCCGGATCGATGGATGCCTCGTTGCTCCCTACAGATTGCCCAGGTATCCCACTGACCACATTGTGCTGCTAGAGGTCGTGAGACAAATTTGTGAGTTTGATGCAGTGGTCAAGAGGGAGAAACATAAAACTGGTTTTGGAGGTGACTTTCCCCTTGGGATTGGCGTGGGGGAGATGTGCCCTTCCATCCAATCAGCCCACACTGCAGGTGAGGAATTGGCCACCTATGGATTCTCTTTCCATTCAAAGAGAATGAATTTTGATATCACCGGGGAGGCACAGAAAAGGGCTACCCGGGAATACAGGCACAAAGAAGATTTGGAAGATTACTGGGTCAACATCAAGGATGACCTTGATGCGAGGAAGAAGAGGTATTCCCGGCTGCCTGTAGAGGTCATTAGACAGTACAATGTGAAGCTGATTCCGGACCAGCTGGAAGATGATGGAAAACTGGTCCAGGACCACGTTTATGAGCCCATCAAGGACATGTCAGTTGCAGATATTGATTGGAATGAGCCTGAGGTGACAGAGTTGGAAGATTTGATGGCTCCCGTGCTAAGATTTACTTTGTCTTGGATAAAGCATGAAGTCTGGGTGTTAGAGAGTGCCAAGGTACCTTGTACCTTCGATTTGATGGGGAATCTCAACCCCATGTCCACTTCTGAAGAATCCGGGGAAGAGGACCCCAAAGGGAAAACAACCAAAGCCTCCCCCTTCAAAATTAAAGCCAGAGGTCCTAAAGGGACAGAACCGGCAACAAAAAGGAAACCAATTGGTAAACGCAGGTGGAAGACTTTGACCATCAGCAAGTCCTCGGACGAGGAGGAAGCAGAAAAGGCTGAAGAGGAGGATGCTCCTCCACCACCCAAGAAAGCTAGAACTACAAGGGTTGCTAAGAAGAAAGGCCAAACTACTTCGGAGGATGAACCTCCAGTTGTGGATGTGGAAAGCTCCAGGGGGCGAGAAGACCAAAGTATACACCAGAAAATCCAGAACTCCTTCCCCAAAGGATGCCGCACAGCCAAAGGATTCCTCCCCAGTATTGCCGGCCACTGAACAGGACAAACCTGTCTCGCCTCCACAGAGTATATCAGAACCGGAGAATTCGGGTGGACAGGAAATCAGCGGAGAGGCAGAATCTTTCAAAGAGGGAACATTATTCAGTGAGGCTGCCGAGCTCGATGTGGAAACAGAGGAAAGGCACACTTCTCCCTTGGTGCAATACGAGGACTCTCCGGAGAGTGAGAAAGGCCGCGGATCACCAGAGCCGGAGGAAAGCCTGCCTGCTCGGACTCCATCACCAGTGTTTCCAGAGTTGGGAATTGAGGAGGCTGTTCAGAGCGAGAAGACTCCCGAGAAGGAAGAGGATGACAAGGCCACAGCCGAGGATGAGCCTGAGGTGACAGCTGAGGAAGAGGAGAAAGTCACAGAGGACCCGGGGAAAACTGACACAGAAGGAATCCGGACGGACCCCATAGCCCTGGACTGGTTAGAAAAAGAAATAGCAAAGAAGAAACAGGTGATAGTAGAGGATACTCCTCTTGACTGGGATGCAATGTTATCTCAGATCGGTAAGGGGAAGAAGAAGAAGGCTGCCAGGGTAATTTCCCGGGTAGAGAGGGATGAAGTGCACAACCGTGTAGTTCACATCACCACCCCTGCTGCAGATAAAACAAGGGATGAGGTAACAGGCCAGGATTACAGTATCCAAACCATCAACCTTGGGCCGGCCTCCCTAGAGCAAGACATCAAGGAATTCGAGGGGTCAAGTGCTGTAATTGTGGATAGATTGAAGAAGGAGACCCAGACAAAGCGAGAACTGAAAAGAGAAAATGAAAGGCTGAGGAAGAGTTTAGAAGAGGTCATGAAGCCTCTACAATCCCTCCATCCGTCCTCCTCCTCTACTCCCGGATTTCTGCCGAAGGAAACAATTTCTGGCATAGAGAAGATGAAGGCCTCCACACAAGCTGCCACCGACTGGTTGATGAGTGTTCAGGCACAAGGAGATGAAGCTATTAAGGAAATCCTGTCTGTTGGCAAGGATGCAGTCCGAGGTAAAGAGCTGATAGAAAGCATCCTTTCTCAGGATAAGAATGATGTCGACCTCCTGCTGCAGAAGACAAAGATTATTCTTGGGCATGGCAAGGAACAATTGGGCAAGGATGGAATTCTTCCCTCCGCTAGATTGGATGAACCATGGGAATGGTTCGAGGCATTGCAGATCAGGCAGGGAGGCCTGAAAAAGATACAGAAACGAAGAAAAACCATTGATGCCGACCTTACTGCAATCTATGATGGTTGCATTGCATTTTTTGAAGTGATGACAGGGAGGAATAAGATAGCTCCTAAGTACCTGAGTTTAGATCAATTGAAGGAATGGTGGCATGAGATTTATGCCCCGGATTCTGATGAGGTTGTCATTGGCCATATGCTTGATGATGCAGCTACATACTTGGCAGTGATAGATAGGTACCTGGCCAACAAGGAGGAATGGAAGAAAACCATTGGGCGATCCAATGAAGGAATTGATTCAATTAAATGTCGGCTCAAAGTTTTGCCATCGCCACCCGTTGCTGAGCTGGAGGGAGTTTTCTCGAAGGTCCAAGGGTCACCAGCGCGGAGGAAAGACAAAGGAAGCAGCGGTTAATGTTTATCTCAAGATTTGTGCTTCCCTATTATCATAGGGCATGCATTGGACGGACTTCCTTGGGGACTGTGCCTTGGCCGACTTGGATGATGGCATTAAATGTGTGCCTTAGTTTGTTTCCTTGGCCGACCTGTTCTGGCGGTTTTATTTATTTTGTAAAATGTTTGGCTGGGCCGACATGTTTTGAGGGGAATTTTGGTATAAGTTGGCATTTTTGCCTCATTGTAAGGGTTCAGTTCAGAAATTTGTGGTAGACATTAGCAAGACTGTAATAGAGATTAGCAGGAGCAATAGTTAGAGTATTTTAGAATTTCTTGAAGCAAATACCATATTCAGAACAGTTGAATTGTTGCAGCATTTGGTGATTAATACAATTGAAGGCATTGTGGTTATTCCTGGTGAAATCCTTTGTGTTATCTCATCTTGCATGGTTCTTTTGTTCTATCTATTACATTGCTTGAAGATCTAGGGTTTAGTATTCAGAAATAAATTAGTTTATCTGGATAAATGGTGTATGTGATTTCATATTTGGAATGTTGGTAGCTATCTCTGGTCTATACTCCCAGTAACTATCTGATTGTAGTAGGCTGGTAAAGTCAACCTGGACCATATATTCAGATGTACTTAAGTTTGGTTGTAGATGCAAGTCTATGATTTGAAAATCTGTATTCCTCAGAAGATTGCACTGTTCTTGTAAGATTGCCTTGTGGGTCGAACATGAATTGGTTATTTGAGATAGGTCCATTTCAGATATTTGTCATTTGCATTGCTTGTCCTTGCAATAGTTTAGATTTTGTTACTTTCTTGCATCCCTATCTTTTGCAATTTCTTTATTATTCGGTTAGATGTAGGATTTAAGATCATCATATTGACAGATCTGATAAATTGAGAGGGTTCAGTTTGCTTGTAGTAAGGTCCGATTGTGATTACCAGCAACTCCACATTTCATCTGAGTTGTTTTATGCATTGTTATGACCTAACACCCGAGAGACCTTGGGGTGATTTTCATTAATTCATTGTTGAAGATTACCTTTCAAGAGAGATAGGATATCGTATTCTGTCTGAGTTGTTGCTGTGCAGAAAACACCATCAACACCTACCACCGATGTAGTAGTGGTGGGATGGCGAGGGCGATTGAGCCACTAGTGGCCTTGTAGCTGCTAGTAGCTAGCAAGCTTTGGACCCCTATATATAGCACAATTCTTAAAGTGTTGTAGTTTATATATATATATATATTGAAAAATGTATCATACAAAGCCGTACAAGGGCCATACGGCCCCTATATCTTTTTTTTTTCTTTCGAGACTCCTGAGATCAAAATTGGGAAAAATTTATATCAAAATTCATTGAATCAGCCTCCTAAATGCAATGGTGAGGTCCTTTTTGTGCCAAAGTGCACCAAAAATCTTCCCAACTCCAAAAGTTGCAAAAAAAGCAATGGAGATTCTAGATTTGAAGTTTGTAACCCTAGTTGAAGAAAAACCCTCAAAAATTGAGAAGGGGTTCGCTAAATCCACATTTTGATACCATGTTAGAATTGTGAATAAACACGAGATACAAGATCAAACAAAAAACAAAAAAACCTTTCACACAAAGAGCTACAAATGATGATTTTCTATATCCTCAACAAGAAGATACTTACAAAATAAACCTCAAGAATCTTCAAGGAGATTGAGAGTTAATACAATTAGGATTGTGTTCTTTATAGGAGCAACCCTAAATGATAAAGAGATTAGATCATGACAAGTATTGTCATCATGTGTGATGAGACATAATGATCTAATAAAAGCTCACTTCAGTTAACATAAGAAAAAACTCCTAATTTTAGCTTAAATGCATGATAAAAAATTAGGCTAATAATCAATTAAATATTAATTAATTTATTAGCTAATGCATGATTACACTAATAGTTTTATTTGAGTGTAATAAGTGGAATTCTCTCTCATAGGAACCTAGTTTTCCTGAAAGTAATAATAAATGAAATGAAAGGAAAATACTAATCCAAGATCAATTGTTTGAAGAACAATATTAGCATTAAGATGAAAACCAAGAGCACCAAGAGAATGCACACAAAATATCTAAGAAGGAGACACATGATTTTGTAAGGGAAAAAAATAAAGAAAAAACCCCTAATATTATGAAGATGACATAAAGCCTAAGAAGTGAAATGTGGAAAAATGGATGGGGATGTGGAAGACCAAAATGGAATATAGATCTAAGACACCCTCATATTTCCCTAATTTCATTAGGAAAAGAGATCTTCCAATGGTAGGATTGACCTTCAACCCTTAGGTGAGTCAACCCTATTAGGGGATATGTTATTTCCTTTATGACAGAAAATGACAAATATGACTAAAATGCATTTTTGGGAGATGAAAATAAAATACTTAATGAACTCAATTATGAAATTTAAAACTTGAAATTCAGATTTAAAGGATAATACAAATAAAATCCACAACTTTTTGATAGATCTGAGAAGGGTAAAATACTGTGCACCTATTCCAAAAACTATGTTTTGTAGCTTGAAGTAGGACACATTTTCCCTAGGGTGAATGGGTCTTAGTACCCCTTTTTGAAATTTCAAAATCTAGATATGTAGCCTTTTGTCTACACTTTCTTCCTATACTTGTTAACCTTCACTCTTAGATCTGGATTTGTGACAAATCTATAAGAGAGAATGTTGTTTTTGGGTGTATAGGGGTTTGCCTCGGTCAAGCCCCAAGTTTGATAATTAAACCTTGATAAAATGATGTAAATCTGATAAATGGTAGTGTATGAAAACCCTAACCTTAAGTGCATCTAAGGTTGTTAAGAGATAACATGCAAAGAAACCCTACTCAAGTGCATTAGAGCATGATTCCTATAATGACAAATGATAAAGATTCAATTGGGAAGAAGTCCATACACCCCAATAAAATATGAAATAAGACAATACCTTGCTTTAGGTTTCTATTAGAATGATGATAGAAGATGGGATCACTTAGGAAACAAGTCATTCGGTTAGGGAAGATGGCCAAATGCATCTCCTAAACCTAGAATACATCATAATCCACCATAGGCATCAACCTTCAATCTTAATAAACGCTTGATCCAATATTTGACAAAATGAGCTTGAAGACCTACAAAAATAATAAAATGTTGCTCCAAGACTTCAACTTTGCTTGCTTGAATTCTTTTGAATCTCTAATTGATCCCCTCAATTTCTTATAAAATATCTCTTCAACCTAGTTTCAAATGATGAAAATACTAGGCTTTTAGGCTTTATAGGCTTCTTCTCTAATTTCCCAAATATTAGATCTAGATAGCTAACATGTAAAACTTGAATCTAAAACTTTAAAATGCTGCCAAAAACATGTTTAAATTTTGATTTTGGATCCTAAAGGGGACCCATTTTCCCAAGGGTGAATGGGTCCTAGCCTAAAAATCTAGGATCAAAGTGTTTTGAGGTTTTGAATTAATTAAAAGCATTTATTCAAGGCATGTTGCAATGCTGGAAAATGATAAAAATAGGCCTTGGGATGCATAATAAAGGGATTTATGTGCCTATTATTAAAGGATAAAAATGCATAAATGCAAAGTCACTAAAACAGGTCCAAATTAAGTGTAAAATTGTACTATCACATAGAAAGGAGTACAATTTTCTACACTCTATTTAGCCCCCACTTTAGTGGCCATATAGCACTACATGCATATGCAAGATAAAGTACCGAAAGTAAATGCTTCATAAAAGGATACTCATGAATATTGTAATTCATTTGTGAACAAGGAGAATGAGCCCCCAATGTAGTCATCTGCAAAACCACACTGTTAGGAACCACATATTGCAAAACTGATTTGTTAGCTATTTAAAAAGATTCAAACTTCTATAGAGAAGAAAATTTGAGGGTAGATGTATTCCCCCCTGATTCTTCCTACTTTATGGAGGTAGAATTAGGGTAGAAATATAGCCTCATTGAATTTCCTTACTTGGTGATGTAAATGCTTACAATAGGGTATTAAGGTTACAACACCACTTATTGATAGACATTAAAGAAGATTGGGGACAGAACCACGAATCTAATGCAACAAACAACATCAAAAATAGAGTTCACTAGCCCCCATTATGGTGATTTCAATGAAAATGATTTAATAAACTTTAGTATATGTTAGTGAAAAATAATGCTTTTGACCATCATTTTAACATTTACCATTTACAAAATTACCTTGTTGTAGAGTGAGAAAGATGTCGAGTTGATAAGCATACAAACCCCATAAACTAGACGTTTTGCGAGAGGAGGTGAAGCACGGTGAGCTTTGACATATGGTGAGTCCACTATACCCTGCTTTATGTTTACATTTTTGTGTTTACAACATTTTTTATATATATTTTAGGAGGTTTTGGGACCTCATCAAAAAATGGCCCAAGAGTCTAGTTTTGGTCCAAGTGTCCATAATGGCTAAAGTGTCCAGGACCCCTCGTCTAAAAATGGCTAGAGTGTCCAATTTTGGCCCAGGTGTCCTAGAGCAACTTTTTTTTACCTTTAATTGATTGGTTAATATTTTAAAGCATGTTATTGATGATTTCTTCCATTTCTTTCAAGTTTTTCTATGTTCTTTATAATAGCTAGGAGGTAGATTATTCACCTTTCTTTGAGAGCGGGTTATTGATTGACCGAGAGGAGGTAGACATCTTATGTTATACCAGTTAATCTTGGATCTACATCATGCCACCCATGAGGTATCATGATGCGATGTTGATGGCACTAGTAGAGAGATGGAGCATAGACACATGCACGTTCCATCTACCTTCAGGGGAGATGACAGTGACCCTTGAGGACATACACCATATCTTGAGACTACCCATCTAGGGTGAGACCATCCATATTGAGGAGGATCACACATGCAAGCAAATGCAATGAGATATTGAGTATTGCATGGGGCATCCTATTCAACTAGGATACATTGGGGTTCACTTTGAGCTTCATTGGCTTCTATACGTACACTCACCATTGTTACTATGGATCATGGTTGTCACTATAGCTTTAGATCTTGTTCCTAATGGATGAGGTGCACACCTAGACAGGGGCCTTGTTCACACTATCTATGAGATGGAGCATCATTGAAAAATTTATTCTTGGGGCTGTATGTTGGCTCACCTTTATTATGATCTTGGGTGCTTTGTATACTGAGAGCTACACAACATAGTCCACTGTATGCTCTTACAGGTTTGGGTCTTTGAGCATATCACGTGCACTAGGCATACATGCTATCCTATAGTAGTGGCCATGGGTTACCCATGAGAATTTAGCTACATGCTTAGATAGGTTTGGTAGTATGAGGATCTGCTATATTGGAGGGTTCAGTTTGATCACCTGTAGGAGGAGATAGTATGGAGACCTTACCTCACAATACCCCAGTGGCCATATCTCACATGACAACTTGTGAGGATGTATTTGGATAGGTTCTTACTTGGACAAAATGACTATATAGTTATTCCCTTTTATTATGATTGAGTCATGCGATAGTTTGGATAGGTTTAGGTACCACCAAGGCCATGACCTACATACTTGAGAGCAGCATAAAGTGGCTCTAGACTTGGAGACACCCAATGTTCCATAGTTAATGATTTTTACTTCAACAACTCAGATGATGAGGACCATGATGTGCGACAATATCAGATGTAGATGATGTAGCTACCACTATAGCCTATGAGTGTTGGTGGATGAGATCACGATCAAATCATGTCTTCCCTATACATTACCTTGCAGGAGATGCTGAAATTTTTCTAGGTCACAAAGATGAGAGAGAGGATGAGGCCATAGATGGTGATATAGATGATGATGATAGAGTAGAGGAGTTATAGGAGGAGAGATATGAGGAGGAGGAGGATCCACAGTTGATGAGTGATGATCTTGATGAGCTAGAGGAGGTTGCAGATGCCCTCAAGGAGAGACCTCCATCTCACCTATGAGTCACTTGAGTATGTTTAGTAGCTAGATTAGGATTGAACATTCATGAGCATGGGGAGGATAGTTTCACAACACATTCCACGCTTCCTACTCATGAGGGACCTATTATCCCTCACTGAGATCCCAATTGGTAGGCTGGAGATCGAGGTAATGATTTGTTATTATAGCTTTATTTTTTTATAGTTTTTAAAATTTACATATATCATATCGTGTTCTAATATTCCTTATGATTACCATCTTGTAGTGTGCATGCAAGAGTGGTGGGATCTCTTACGATGAGTTATTATAGAGATGGCCCCCTCCTTGCCCCCACATTAAGCCACATGGGTGGAGCACATGCCACCACCTAGTGTGGGGAATCATGATAGCATGTTCAAGACCTTAACAAGATGGAGGGCAACATACAAGGAGATAATGAGGATCATTGATCTAGCTATAGCTAGAGAGGGGAAAACTAGAGCCCGGATTACACGGCTTCAGATTTCCTATGAGGAGATTTGAGCCACTCAGGGTTTGGTTGAGAGCAAGTCAAAACTCAGTAGGGTGTAGGGAGAGCTCACTAGAGTTTAGGTAGAGATGGATAGAGTATAGGCTGATAAAGACCGTCTAGATCAGGAGTGTGTCATAACAATCATATGTGAGGTGATAGATGTGGGTGAGATACGGGGCCTACTAGATCAAGTGAGATCCATGAGTAGGACATGATCATCTATCTCATGATGAGCACCACCACTAGGCCCTGAGGAGTTTGGAAAACATAGGCCAAACTAGTTATTATATGCTATGCTATACCACATGCTTTGATTATCTACATAAATTTTTCATTATATATATATATATACATGAGCCAACATATTTTCTATTTTGGTTTCCAACACATTTTCATTAGGGAATGAATCATGATTAGGTTATGTTAATGGTTAAGGAGCATCAACTAAATGGTCGGTCAACCCTAAATCACATCGTTGTTGGCATCGTATCACTCCAAACATGCAACAATAAGCTCTAGGAAAGGGTGCATGAAAGGCACCATATACTGGGCTAGGATGGATCTCCACAACCTAAAGCCAAAGGACTCATAGTCATTGTTTCACACTTTATTGAGCATGCAAGCATGAGTGCCTTCCCTCAAATTTTGTGTGTTCTTCACCAATCTAGGATCAAGTATCTCATCGATGAAGTTTAGGACTAGAGATGAGTTCCTATAATGCCCCTTTGGGACACTTAGAATGTTTGGAACCATGGGATTAGGTTGCATAGGGGACAAGGCATATGATTTACTCCCCTAATATAGAGGAGGGAGTTCTCCATGTGTTCTTGGGGCTTGATACCTCTGTCTCCTAGGATTCCTTCTCCTAGATGAAGACTCAAAAGGCTCCATTTGAAAAATCTCCTTCTCAAATTGACTCTATTCAGCTCTTGGAATAGGTAGACTCCCGACTCCTTACAATTATGTGCTTAATTCTTGCTGAAAACTCTCTGTCTCGCTTAGTTCTCTTGAAAACTTGAGAGTGTTTGAAATGTTACGATTATTCTGCAGATGGGTATTTATCATGAGGCATCCCAACACAATAATTATGCATGTATTTTTAAGTTTAGTGCTCATAAATGGAAAGGATGATACACACACTTGGAAAGCCATTTTCCAAAGATTTGAAAGATTTTTCGTGAGGTTCGTGCTACTGGTATGCTTTGAGTATTAATTGCAGGAGAGGGAGGTAGTTAGTTATCTTTGAGGGAGGGTTCAAAAATGGGCACCAAGGTGTAGACACTTGGTGAAAGCTCGGGAGTGGCAACTTGTGCCAATGACACTTATTAGAAAAAAAAAAAAAGAAACTAACTATATACAAAGGGACCTTTAAAGAGATTTAGTTGAAATGCTTTAAGTAGATTCCATTTAACAGAATCTCAGAGGCATTTCCTTCTTCATCTAGTAGTTCAAACACACTACCCTTCTACAACCAATGATGTGGAAAGGACATCTCCATAAGGAATCAAAATTTTCACACTGGCCTGACCTTGCAACTTTTTCCTCATACTTTAGAACCAAATATTCTGAATTAAAACTATGGTTGGATTCTCTTTTATTGAACCATCTCTTCATCACTTGTTGATAAATTGCCATTGTGTTATTGACATCTTCTCTTGCTTCTTGGAGACTGAGTAATTTTTCTAGCTCGACTTCCATAGCTCCATTGTCTTCAATCTCTAAGGCATTTAACAACTATAGAGTGGGGATTTCGATAATAAATGGGTCTTAATATGGAGAGTGGGATCATGAAGGAAAGTATCTAAACCATGAAGATTGAGTCTTAATGTGTAGAGTGGGATCATCAAGGAAAGTATCTAAACCATTAGAACATGTAAGACCTATAATTTAATCAATCTCATCTAATGTATCATCATTAAAGGGTATACAAGCTACAACATCAAGAGGAATGAGAGAATTTTTTAACAAGATCCTCTAGGAAAGGAGAGATATGATGGTCTCTATGGATCTCCCAAAGTATAGTCTAAAGTGTGTGGAGATAATCAATGTCTAATACAAAACACATAGTATCATGATCAACACTAGAAAAAATCAATCCTACAACATGGTAAACAATATCACCCAAGTTGATATACTCCCGAGTGTGTTTGGTTCAAGTATGATTCCATATAGATAAGGAAAAATATTAAGCCACCTAAGATGTATAAGGATGACATTTTTCCAAGACCCATAATTATCATTTTCTAGGATGACCATAGAAGGATGAAAAAAAGCCATGATACCTCCTCAAATGATAAAATAAAAAACCAATGACATCAATCCATGTAAATCAAATCAAATGAATTCATATCATGCAAACAGATCCTTTCTAGGTGCCAAAACATCCAAGTAATTGAGTAGTCTTTAAAATCACAAAAAAATGAATAAAATGTACCTAGGGGAAATTTGGAAAAAGTGCATAAAATACCTTTCCAACATCGCAAGAATCACAAAATTGGAGATACAGGTGAAAATTTGTGAGATTGAAATCCAAAATTGATGATCAAATTTCAACAAGAAATACATTGTGTCAATAACAAAATATAATGATAAAACCCACACAAATGGAAAGTATGCAGATCTAGCTCTATGACAATATCTTTTTTTCCCAATTTGACACTATATGCTCAAGTTATGGCCAAAAGAAAAGAAAAAACTTTTTTATGGTAAATTATGGCTAAGAGGAGGGCCTGCTAGGGTATTGTGGCTGACATCATGTTGACATCAACATGATGCCATTAGTAGAGTATACTATCACCTACCAAAGTATTCCTCTTGCATACCACAAATAAAAATTTGGTTTCCTACAAATAAAGATTCCTCAAGAAATTCAAGGAATATTCCTCATCAGTGAACTCATTGGTTTTTAGTTTGTATGCCACCTTCATGGGAGTAAAATTTATCAAGGTTGGTTGTTGGAGATCGGAAGTCCTATTGCTATTAGTTGGGAGCATAATGATATAGTGATTTTTTGGTGCTCGAAAATGGTCATTATTGTGAAGAGTGGGAACCATCAGTGATTAGATGCCACCAACAAGTTGAATCAACATCGACAGTACACAACGATAATTTTGAACATGCAGGGTATGACTTGTACCTTTCCACCAATGTTTTTATATTTATTTTTGTTTTAATTTTAAAATTTGGAAAAAAATAAAAATAAAAATTACTTTTTGAAAACCCTCATATCGGTGTGCAACAAGAGTAATTAATGACAATTGGGTGTATAGATCTGTATGGTTTCCCAACCCCTATCTTTTCAATTGCTCCAATTTTGATAAATTAATAGTTGATATTAGGGTTTTTGGCCATTCTAGACTCAACAATGATGTTCATTTTTCTGTAGGATAAACCATTTTTTCCTTCAAGGATAGATCTCTGAAAAATTGGATAAGATTTCACAAATACAGTGTTTTGATACCATGTTGGAGTTGATGATGAGCCCCACAACTCCGAAAACTCACCTGCAAGCAATTACCTATCATAAATGAGAGAAAAATCTAGATAGATTTGCTCAAAAACCTAAGAATTGTATTGATACAATAACCTAAATGAATAATTACAAGGAATGATGAATCCTTATGAAAAGGAAAAAATCAAACCCTAGATGAGAATTAAGTTAGATGATGACAAATTTTCTCATCCTATGCTATGAGACAACATGACCTAAAAATAACTCAATCTAATAATAAAAAACACTCCTAAGTTTAGCTTAAGTGAATAAAGTAAAATTAGACCGAATTAATGATTATTTTATAAAAAACACGCTAGAGTGTTTGCACTAGAGAAGGGAAGTGTGTGCCAGATGGAGGAAGTGTGTGAAGATGAAATTTACAACTAGTTTAAGATCTTTGAAGGAAGCACATAACATCACCTATTATTGGTGGCAATGGAATTGGTTTAGGATCGACCTGTTACACATTTCATATCAATTTGAATTAAGTCTACCCTTAGCTGACCTAGCTAATTACAAATGGTGTTAAGAGGTTCTTGGCTAACATGAAATATTGTTAATGTATTGGAATGTATATATTTATGACTAGGATTCATTCAATGATGTGTGAGTGTGTGAATTTTCTATATTCAAATAATGTAATGGGAGTTTCATCCCAATCATTGTGTGCCATTATCAAAATATCATATGTTGTGTAGGAGAGTGTTTGAAGGCAGACCTAATCAAGAGCAAGTTGTGTAATTAGTCTTGAAGATCCACAAATAATATCTTTGTAATCTAGTAGGACTGGTGTCTTTCCTATTGAGTTGGTGCTCAAATCTATATATTAGGGATTGGTGTCACTAGTAGGTTGGTGCCTACAAATACAATTGGGGACTGGTGTCTCCAGCCTACTTCATGATTGTAATTTTTTCATTATTTTTTGTGAGGTTGGATTTGGAAAGTAGCTCCAAGCATCTCTTCTCACCGTGGTTTTTCCCATTCTGGGTTTCTACATATATCTGGTGCTCTTTGTGTGAATGTGTGCATCTTTGTTGCTTAATTTTTAAAGAAATTAATATTGGTGATGAGCCTAGTTTTTGGTCTATTTTTCGGTAGAATCTATAGTCTATTTGCTCATAGATTTAATGGACTTTAATGCTTAAGTGTTGGTATTGGCTTAATGTTTCCCTCAAACCATTGACATTTGACATTACCCTATCTCTGCAAGCTTTAGTGATATTTGGCATAATATGTGGGTCATCTATATTGACTTTGCATGTGATTAATGAATGTTTCTTAGAGTGGTTATTGATGTGCAATTATTATGCTTACTAACCTTGGTTTGTAGACTTAATACGCCAAGTTATGGAAGACACTGCCAGCTGGGAAGGCACCATAACGTCCAACTAAGAAGTCGCTCCAAGTCAAAGGTAGTCAGAAGCAAAGATTCTTCATGTAACTGAATGTAACCACCTTTCAGTGGACCTTAATGATTGAGCATGCATGGGAATTACTGTTGTGTTGAATCTGTGCTTGACTTGCATGTCTGACCAGATTCCATGCATGTGTAACCTTCCTTGCTCCACTTTCCCCTGTTTTCCCTAAATGACGTCCTCCTAGTTATGGAGTTGAATGCCTTGTTTAACTGTAGTATAAATAATAATTTGATGCTCCTTCCTCAAGAGGTTGCATGATTTTACATTGTACTCTCATTTTTCAGTGATATAGATACATTACTCTTTGTATGCATGATTTATAGTGAATAAAATAAAGTTATGAGTTCGAGCATCTGAGTTCTTGTTAGTTTAGAGGATACTTATCCAAGGGGGCCCACTTGGTGAGTAATACATTATCTTAGTTTAGTATTAGCTTATTATTACTTACCATTTGACACTTAGTTATAAATTTGGCATTAACTATTCCTACAACCACTAGAAGTCCATTTTGTGTCTATTCCTACAACCAAAGTAGACAAAGTAGTTTCATGTTTGTTGCATAGATTTTCATTCTTGCTTTGCATTTCAGCTTAAGCATAGTTGTTGTTTAATGTTCATCATTTTCTTTATTTCCTTTCAGACAATTTACTTTCAACATTGTGTTTCTTAGCTATAGAATGCAATGATTACTTGAGCCCCTACTGCACATACAATGATGACCCATTTCAAGTTCACATCCCTAGGTTGACAAGTTAAATGCACCTTCATGATTATTGAATGGCTATCAGGTTAGATGTCCAATCTCTAAATCATGGTTGTAAAGGATTAGTTGTGAAATCATTGTAGGAGGTCAATATTTTCGGCACCGTTACCGGGGATGGTGTCAAGCTAGGAATTTTTTGGAGTCATTGGTTGTTTTTGTTGTAGTGTTTTTGAAAGTTGTTATTAGCATATCTTCATTTAGGAAGTAATGACCCCCCTGATTCTTTACCAATTCTGTGTGAGCTGACTGATAGTGAGTGATACTGCATGCATAGAGGAAGGAGAAGGGATGCTTATGGGATATTGTTATCACAAAATCTAGCAGCACTCGTTCCATGGATAACCCCCCTACGAAACTTGTCTGTTTCCTAGGATTCGTGAAGTTCAAGCACGCATAACAAAGAGATTTTCAAGCCACCTTGAAATGCGTTCCCAAGCCTCGAATAGTTAATTCGATCATTCCCCCATGTTCACCTCGCAAAGACCTTCGAAATGAGATCTTTCACGAAGTTTCACTGTTTGTACTTAGTGAATTACGAAAAACGCAGTGGCACTGAAAAAGTGCGCTACTGCCTTGAAGCCAAAATTGGCTAAGTCTGGAAAATGAAAGGGCACTAAATTTTAGCGCCCCTGCATGCAGTGAAATTTCCAAAAAATGCAATAGCGCTAAATTTTAGCGCCATTACACTTTTCTTCGCCACTTAACTCTTTTTCATGTCTTTGGCACGTTTCTTCATGTTTTCGCGTTTTTTGTCAATCGTGCCACTTTTCGTGCCTAGATTTATTGCTTGACTTGAGTTAGGTTTTTAATTTTCCTTTTCACTTAAAAGTATGATTCCCCATTTTCATTATTTACATTTCATGTTCTTCTCTTTCCTTTTGCTGTGCGAGTTTGCTTCTCAACTGTAAATCACGTTTTTGAGGTTTTGCATTCTCCTTCAGCACTCTTTGCATTTTGGTTCGGGTAAGTCATTTACTTCGTCTTCTTTCGTTTTGTATATAATCTAATGTTCTTTATATGTGTTTTTAGCTTTGTTTTTATTTTACCCTACACATTTTGTTCGAATCCATTCGCGTTTTTCTTTATACGCGTTTTTGTCTTTTGTTTGCTTCTCATGCGTATTCCTTCTCTCCATTTCGCGTTTTACCTTCACGTTTTCTATTCATTAGTTGTCTTCAACGTGTAATGAATGGCGAGTTTTGTTTCCAGATGCAATGGAACCCTATGCATTCTCTCCTCAACTCTTCCTCCGCGTTTTATTTCCATTCTCAGTCGTACCTTCCTTTCTAACATTTTTTGTTATTCACTTCGCTCTCTCCATTCGTTTTGATGCGAACTTTGAGATTCCAAAGAGGGTTTTTGTTTGATAGTTTCTTTAGCAATTCAATGCA